>CANUEP010027549.1:0-10029 GCA_947857235.1 Jatropha podagrica
TGTTCTACACGGACGTTCCAAGCATATAAGGATACGGTTTCATTTCCTCAGAGATCTGGTTAAAGAAGGTATTGTGGAGATGCAGTTTTGTGGCACCAAGGACCAACTAGCTGATTTGATGACAAAACCACTTAAGCTAGAGGCATTTCAGAAGTTGCGACAAGAGTTGGGAATGTGTACTGTTTCTTCTTTGAACTAATTCTATAGCAGAGGAATAAGTTCAAGGGAGAGAATGTTAGATTAAGTCAATAAAAGGACATATTCTTATGGGTTGTTGGAGTTATATCTTGCTGTATTTTTTTATTATTTTAGTAGATTTTTGGTTTACTAATATCTTCTGTAAATGGCTATTTAAAGCCTTTTCTAGACACAAACGGGGATCACTTGAAATCCAATGGTCTCTGCATAAAGCTTTTATAGTATTTAGCTTTACAAATATGATAGGAATTGCATATGGAATGGATAATAATTCACACTCAAGCCTAGTATTAAATAAGTTTATATTTTATTTTTAAAATCATCTCATTAAAAGAAAAAAGATTGTTTATCTTAATTTCATTGTAATGGATAAAATTTGGAAAATGCATGCTAGCATTTAGCCATTAATTTAGTAATGATTAATTGTTAATAAATAAATAAATAAATAAGGAAGCACGTGGGGCTCCACTGGACAATGGCAATAATAGGACCTAAACTACGGACATTGTCATACGCATTTTTAGGTTTAGGATGTGAGAGTACACTGTTGTTCATATTTTAATGAATTGAAAATTACAAAAGATTATAAAATTAATTTTAATATCCAATATATATATATATATATATATATATATATATATATATATATATATGTATATAAGTAAATAAATAAAGATAGTTTTATAACATGCAATATTGCTTCGTAACATTACGTTATCATTGCTTTTAGTATGGGCTACATGTTTTATCTTTTCTCTGTGGATGAGAGGATGGCAAGTTACCACTGTTTGTTGATAAAAATTTAAATTTAATTTATAAGACAATAATATTTATTTTCTCCATTTTAATAAGATAAAGTAATTTTATTAATTAGTTTGTTGTCTTAAACTTTTATTCTCTATATCATGATAAAAATGCAAGTAGCACAACAAAATAGAGTCAATAAATTTAAACTCAAATAGATATATACAGTTTGACAAATGGCCTAAGCAGCCAAGTTTCCTCCGTCCAATGAGTCAGCTCGCCGGAGGTCTAAGCGGCTCAGTTTTCTTCGTCCAATAAGACAATTCAGTAAAGGTCTAAGCGGCCTAATTTTCTCCGTCCAATTGACAATTCGCCAGAAGTCTAAACTGCTAGTTTTTTTTCATCCAATCGGACAGTTTTCCAGCAGCAAAAACAACACAGCCTAATTTGCTAAGTTTACAATTCAGGTACGTAAAGTTCACTATTTAACCCAATCGGCCCAACTCTTAAAGTGTATCTCAAACAAAGATATTAGTGTACATTCTTAATAGATTTAGATCACTTAACTTAAAATAACACATAGCTCGAAAAAAAAAAATCCTACAAACTAACAAATAGAGAGACTAAGTAAATAGAAAAAACAAAACACTGAAAATAATTTTTTTTTCTTTTTATTAAGTTAGAAATTCTTTATATTAACCGTTGCAAAATTCCTACAATAAGTTATAAATAAAAATATAAACAATATCTGAACATTTTAAAACCCAAAACAAAAAATATATAAAAAATAAAATAATTTTTGAAAATACTCTACAAATATTACATTTGGACATAAATAATTAATGGAGGACTACTGTTAATATACAATAATAAAATATATTAAATAATAATATTACACTCCTAAATAAACTATAACTAATAGATGACACAGAATTCTCATAATCCTTATTTTAGTAGGATTTATCTTAATTTCAATATATATATATATATATATCCCAAATTTATTTCAAAAGGGGACGAATTCTTAAATACTCTCAAAACCCAATTTTGAGAGTTAACATTATCATTCAAAAGCAGGCATAAAATTTTCAAATAGGTTATAATAATTTTTGTTTTTAATTGTCATTTTATTTTTATTTAATACAATCAAGTTGACTTAAAAACTTTCAATGGAACTGAGAAAGAGGAAACTAACAAAGAATTAGAGATGATTTTGAATTGATAGAATTTGAAATTCATAAATTTTACAAAATAGTATATGGAATCCATGAATTCCAAAATCATTGATATTTCACATTCCATCTTTTAGTTGAAAAAGTATAATACATGGATTCCAATGATATTTTTTAAATTAATAAAATTAAATGGATTAATTGCATTTTTTTTTTTATTTAAGTGATGAAATTTAGAAAATCTCACTTATGAGGTTAGACTTTCTCTTTTTTAAAATATAAAACCATCTATCTAAATAAATATATAATTATTAAAGCATGGATACCGGAGCAGCGATACATTAAAATATAAAAATATTAATGTGACATTTTACCTTTTTTCTGTTTATTATAATAAATTTTTTGCATATAATAAATATTATTTTTTAATTAAATAACAGAATTACATTTAAGAATGACCTGATTTGGGTAGAAAAAAAATTTAAAAATGATTTCATAGTTTAATAAATATATAATTATGGCATTTTCTATAATATCAAGAAAGCAAACAACAAGTATTTTGTACATACAATAAATTTATAATGTGAAAATAAAATTCCAAAGAAATATTAAATTACATTATATAAATACACACATTTTGTAAATAGGGTAGGAAAAAGCTATCATTAAAATACGAAAAAACAAGAAAGAAGGAAAGAAGGAAAAAGGGAAAGGAGAAATATCAATTGTGGAAGAAACTATATATTGCATATAGAAGTAAATTATTTATAAATATATGGAGGAATAAAACATTTTATTGATGACCTAAAAAAGCCTTGAGAAAAAGAAAGGAGGGAAAATAAGGAAAAGGCAAAGTTTAGGAAATTGGAAAAAGTAAGGAAAAAAGCAAAGAAAAAGGAAGTAGTATAGGAAATTGAAAAATAAAGCCAAAAAAAAAAAAAAGGGCCCTACCGGGTTCGAACCGGTGACCTATCGATCTGCAGTCGATTGCTCTACCACTGAGCTAAGGACCCAATTGGTGTCTGAGCCAGCATACATAAAAATATACATATACATTCTCCATTACAGTTCCATTCTTAGATTGTATTAAGACTTCATTGTAATTATAAACCTGAGAAATTCATTCAAACCTCTGTCCTTATGACAACCCAAAAAATATATATATATAGAAATGATTAATCAGTTCACATAGTTATGGTTTGTTACCATAAGGGAATAAAAATTGCTAATTTTCAAATACTAAGCATATATTATGATTATTTATTTGAAAATACTGAACGCCTCATTATGATCCGAATCATAACTATCATTTTGGAAAAAAATCATTAAAAGTATAATTTTATTCTTAAATTATTTTGCATTTAATGTCACCAAAAAAGAACATTTTCACACGAGAAAAACACACACATGCATTCTCAAAAAAGAAAAAAAAATTAATTATACATTCACGTACGCATACCATACTAGGGTTAATAAATTTCTCTTTCTTTCTCCCTCTCTCTACGAGATGTTTGGAGTTAAAATTGATAAAACAAAATTTTAATTATTAATTTATTGGCAAAAAGTTAACCATGGGCTTCAAATTAAATTAGATGATTAATTTATTAATATGGGCAGGATTTACTTTACATTTAATTATTTTAATCAAATTTAACTTAATCAAATGTAATATAAGTTAGTTTTAATTTATATATATATATATACACGTAATTTCAATTTGGGTGTTGCAATTTAATAAAATTTCTATTGTCTGAAATTGGATTTAACTTAAATTCAGTTAAGATATCTTAATTTAATTAAAAATGAAATGTAACTTAATCAAGTTTAGTTTCCAAGTGTAACTTAATTAATTACTACTTAATTTAATTTTAAATTTTATTCAATTTAATAAAATTTCAAATGTGATTTAATTTTATTGAAATTAATTTGTTTTGAATTAATTTAATTTTAAATGTAATCAAATATACATTTATTTAATTTTAAATGTGTGCATTAATTTAGTTCAGCTTTACGCATGAACAAGTGTGACTTAATTTAGTCACATTCAATTGTCTAAATATAATTTAATCAATTATTAATTAATTTAATTGTAATTATTTAGGTGTCCTATTTTAAATGTGACTAAACATGGATGAATCAAATCTAAATAGATTTCAAATCAAATGTTAATCAATTGTTACTTCATTTAATTTCAGTTTGAGTACCATAAATTAGTTTAATTCATATGTCGCTAAAAGTGACTTAATCAAGAGTGATTTAATTTAATTCAATTAGAAAGTCTTGATTTAATTTATTATCAAGTATGACTTAATTTTGTTTGACTAAATCAAGTGATTTAATTAAGTTTCAATAGCATACTTTAACTTAAACTAATTTTATTTTAACATGAATTAATTTAACTTAAACTAAATTTCAATAGCATAAATTTGTAAGTAGCCCATAACAAAACATAAGTTGATTATGTTTTAGTTACAGTTGGTTGTAAGAAGCCATCTTTAAAGCTCAAGTCTGTATTGAATATTAAGGAATAAGCAAATACCAAACTTTCATGTCTCTCTCTGAAGTTTTCTAAAAACATAAATGGAGATCGTTTTAAAAGCTTCTCTCTCTGGTAGAAAGCTTGGCATAATACTCTGCTATCCAAACTGAAATAATTTTGACTTCTTTTTCACGTTGTTCGAGCAACCAGTCAGGATCATCTGGACTAGATGGAAATAGGTCCGCGCAGTGTGCTCCTAGTTAATTAATTACCATAACAAATCTCAATTAACATCAAATCTTCTGTAAATAATTATCAAATCCAAATAATTAGGAACAGAAATTACCATATTCTGTATGTATTGCAACAACAGTATCTGATATGTCTTCAAGAACTCTGTAGTTGATTTTAAAAAAAAAAAAAAACAGAAAGAAAAGATAAAGATTAGTTTATGAATGATATGATAATTATGCATTATAATATTTATAATAAAAGATTAAAAAGAAATTCTTGGTTCTTTAATTACCCTCCAGAGCTCCATGGGTCGCGTAGTCCATTCGAGAAAATGATGTTGCTGGCGAAATTCCCTAGTACAGTTTTTATGTCCTGAGGAAGATTTTTGTTTTTCTAAATGTTATGATTTTTTGGAATAGAAAGAAAAAGGAATGATAATAACAGAAAAGCTTACATGGGCACCAAATTCTGTTGTCACCCAATGAGGCCTAGGTACAACACCAAAACAATTTACACAGTCTCTGGTGTAGTTCTTTAAATCGAAAGGTTCTGCTTGGAACATAGTCTCATTGTCTCCATATCCAATGGGCATTACAATCTCAGTACATGTCTGAAAGAAGCATTAAAAGAAATCTAGTGACTACAGTTCTTGAAACATGGAGATGATAACATATATTAGAAGCAAAATATTGACATTCTTACTAAATTATGAGCTAGATTCTACTGCTCTAAGAAAAAGGATCTGTTAACATTTAATTTCTATTCCAATAAAGTTTAGTCGAGATAATTTCAATGGTAAGTTTATCAGAATGCTGATATGAGAGTGAATCAATTTTTGAAGTTTAAAATCATACAATTTTCAAACTCAAATGGTCAAGTTTAGGTAACAAGAAATGAAAATTTTGGAAGAATATATTTATTCCTGGAATTAGCATGATTAAACTTTATTAGAAAATGAATATAATAACTTGATCGAAAGTATATATTAGAGAAGTGAATTTTAATATCGATACATACCTGCCAATCCCAACCACTCTTGTTGCTTAGTTCAAATGAAAACATATTAACACATCCTAGTCCAGGATATCTATGGAGACCTGCTGCAACTCTGCCAAGAATATCAGTTCCTTCTGGTGCTCCGTCAATGGCATGACAAACATTCTGGAGCGGATAATATGGAGGATTGTCGTACTGAGCTGCGCTCATATATGACATTGCTAATCGGTCCTTGAGCTCTTTGGACGAGTTCAAAGTGCTTCAAGTTTTGAGATAAAACAACAAAACCCTAATTTTAGTAAGAAGCATAAAATCTTTATTTTGTATTTGTAGTTTCTTATAGATTCACCTGCAAGTATTGAATTTACTGCTAAGTGTTAGTAGCCCATTTGGTTCAGCAGCAACTCTGTCAATCTCAGTCCAAGATTGTATAATTGTGTTATAACAACTCTCACTGGTTTCCTGCATCAATTTATCAATGCAAATTGGAATGACTTAGATGTTCCAAATCATAAAAATTTCGATACTATTTTGATTAAATTCTTACTTTAAAATCTTTGGAGACAACAACATGGTATCCATTTTGTGGGGTGATATCGTCGAAGTAGAGTATAGGAGAGGATGATGCCAAAGCACCAATTACAATGTGTGGATACTTAAGTCGAAACCAGGACGCTAGCACTGATAAATATGGCAAGAACAAGAACATGAAAAGATCAGTTTGAATCAAGAACAAGAAGAAGAAAAAACGGATCAGAATCAAGAATTTCCAGTGACAAAAACCGAAATGTTGGTTTATAATTAACTTACTTCCACCATAAGATGCTCCAACTGCAATAGCTGGGCAATTTTCTGCTGATAGGTTCTTTTTGACGTCTGTTACCACCTGTGCATAATCTGCTAAAGCTTGTTCTGAGCTGAAGTATCCAAGAGTACTAGAATTTTGAAATGCCTGGTCTCCTGATCCAAATGGCATTGACTCTCCATAGTAGCGATGCTGCAACAAATGACATTGTTCCATTAATCTCAGCTAGACCTTCAGTGTACTATAAAAATAATAATGAGCAACACATCTAATTAAGACAATAAACATATGAAAATAAGAGGCACACTACCTCTATATACAGCAGCAAACCTTTGAAACGAGCAGCAAGATCAGTAACGGCATCAACATCATAAGTTACATCATCCTCTTCGCCTGTATAAACAAAAATGGGTGAACTATTATTTGCTCCACCCCAGTACTTGTAATTCAATATATATCGTTGTTGAAACGTAGCATAGCTTTCTGGTTTGTAGTTAAAATGATCGAGTGATTGTGCGTAATAATGTATTTCAAATTCTGGTGGGAGTCCAAAAGAGTCCCCACTGGCCGCGAATCTTTTTACATTAGTACTAAATTTGGCTAATTTTCTTGGATGCACTGCAAATGAATTTTTTGCTGCAAGCAGCAGCAACAGAAGCCATAATTGGAATGAAGGCAAAGCCATTTTAAGCTATGAAGCCTTTGGTCCATCAAACTGATAAATAGGTAACGAAAAGTCCCTTCTTGTCTTTATCTTTGCAATCTTGTTATGGTGACATTTACTAAGCATCATTTGAAAACCCATTTTGAAAATGATTATTTTTGGATTATAGCTTCTTATTTGACTTAAAATTTTATAGCTTGCCGGCTTAGAAGAATCGCATCCAATTCGAAGAAAACAATAAAAACTGGTTAAGAGAAAAATTCTAAATAGGATTATCACAAGCATAGTAACCTGTTTAGCATTATTGTTGTAGCTATTGTTAAAAGAAAAAAGAAAAACCAATGCAGATCTCGTAAGTTCTAATTAAAGAAATCAAAATTCATTTTTTAGATTATGTTTTTGAAATTTTTTGAACCTCTAATAGTAAAAAAAAAAATGCATTGGTTTTCAATTGTCTTTTAGAGTTTACTTGGTAAAATTTGAACAAAACTCTTTATAAATCCAAATTTTCAAGTTTGATACAAAAGAAAATTCATTCAAGAATTCATCTTTTTTTTTTTAATTCATTAGAGTTCAGTTTTATTTATTTATTCCATAAAAATTGGTTACTCATAACAAGCCATAGATTTGATACTGTTTTTAGCCAATTCTGGTGTCATTCTTACTTGCAAGGTTGCCATTGTAATCTTCCACTCTGTCATACACCTAACTACAAGAGATAACAGACATTTCTATGACTAGGTCAACCAGCATTCCAGAAGTTCAAGAAACAACGAAGATAACTGAGACTAATGAGCTCAGATTCATTACAAGAATTTAGTAGTTTGAGTTTAATTAGAGGATCAAACCCTCTTTAATTAACCAAATTGTTTGTAAATAAGAAGCTAAAAAAACCTAACGAGCAAATACAATGCAATTTCATTATCTGAACATTCAAATAAAAGGAAAAAAAAAAACCCTAGAATATTACTTTTCAGTTAAATAACTGGAGAAAACATAGCTAAAAGTTGAAAATTCAGTTAAGGTATTACCATAATTTGGTTTCTGATTTCCTCTTTTCTTGGAGTTGGAACATGAATTTTCTGAAAATATATGAACAATTCTGGAACCCGAGAAACCTGAAAGTATCTCACAATGTAATTGGAAGGAACTTGAGAGCCCGAAATTCAAAAAATTGTGTTTGAAATAAAAAATATATATTCAAATTTTATGATATTCGGTATGTTTAACTCAAATTTTAATAAAATTGATAGAATTTGTAAATGAATTTCACATAATTGACCGTTAAAATGTTTATTGACAAAATTATTGTTATAAACTCAACTATTTTTACTTCTGTTTTCCTTTCTTTTTTTTTTTTTTGGAAATTCCAAACTATAATAAAGTTATTATATTTATTTTTATTTTTAAAAAATTCCAAACCAGTAATGACGTTTTTTTTTTTTTTTGAAGTCCAATAATAACATTAGTTATTATTATTATTATTATTATTATAAAACTATAAAAACTCAATATCAACAATTGTTTTCAAATGCAATTAAAAACAATAGTAACATTATTAATTTTTCTTTTTAGTTTTCAAATTAATTATTTAAATCAATAAAAAAGTTTGCATCCATTAAAAATAATTATTACGATGAATGTTACTGCTTATATAATTAATTAATTAGTGTGGAATATTATTGTACTTATTTATATGAAATTTATTATTAATATTTTAGTAAAAAATGACAAGTTATTATATTGTACATAATAAATATAATTAGTGTTTGTTATTTATTTTTATTAAACTATTATATTAAGGGTATTATAAGGAATAACGACAAATGAATTTTCATTTAATAATTTATTCTAGATATAATTTTATAGAATTCAATTAAATTTCTTATTTTAAATTGTGGCATATCAATCAATTCATTTACAATGAATTCTATAATATAACACTAGTGTATGGAAATAGGTGGAAGGCTGAGCAACATGGCTCAAGAAGTAATAAAAAGTTATGGGTGAAGTTCTAACTGGTGGTTCTCATACTAAAAGTCCCCAATCTTATGAATTTTTCTCAGTTTAGAACAATTAGATTTGGTAATGTCATTTATAAAATTATTATAAAGGTGGAGTTTTAGCTTGCATCATATTTTCAGAGAAGAATTTTTTGTGCAGACTAGTTTACTTCTCTGACTGAAAATATGTCTGTTGCTTCTCATGTTTTAACAACTATTCCTCCAGATTTAAATGGATGGATTCTCCATGACATATGTAGATACTTCATTCCAAATTGCGTGTTTAGAGGTCTTGTCGTCTCTCCTTTGAATTAAAAAAAAAATGGGACGACATGTCGTTCATTACAAACTAACATGTGAGGTTGATTTTATATTATCAATGCACAAACGACACGAAGGTGGAGCAAAATGGCGCCATTTAAGTACGAAGACAGGCTTACTTTTTGTTGTTTGGTTCTCGTTAAACCGGTTGTAACTTTTCTTATGTAATGTGTTGCCGTTGGACAAACTAGATGTTAGCACTCCACCAAGAAGGTCTTCAAGGACTCGTGTGATGAATAAAAAGTTTAAAGACTGAGGTGCTGCTGTAAAATTATCGTTTTACTGCTGCAATTGTTTTTAATTAATTATTTTATTAATCAGTTTCATGTTGAATAAATCAGATATACTGTTGAGATTGTTGCAGCATATTTGCCTACTTTCACCCAATTGTGTCGTTTGTGGCCTTTAGAATA
>CANUEP010027559.1:0-43985 GCA_947857235.1 Jatropha podagrica
AGAAAGGGAATGTCCGTCAACACAG
Source organism: Jatropha podagrica (assembly GCA_947857235.1). Classification (NCBI taxonomy): domain Eukaryota; kingdom Viridiplantae; phylum Streptophyta; class Magnoliopsida; order Malpighiales; family Euphorbiaceae; genus Jatropha; species Jatropha podagrica. The sequence goes on from CANUEP010027559.1 coordinate 26, forward strand.
ACTGTACTGAGAACTGAGCCCGGAGCTGCATTTTATAGCAAAAAACGGACCCGCGGCGGTCGCTACCGCCGCGGACGGCGGGCGCTACCGCCGCGCAGGGCGGGCGCTACCGCCGCCTAGGGCGGGCGCGTCCCGTTTTCTCTCTCTTTTTCACTTCCAGAGGGTTTTTCGGGAGTTCCGGACCTCCAAAAAATATTCCGGGACCAGTTCTGCGATACTCGTAATTTTCCGGATGTTTCAAGTACCATATTGGCATACTTTCGATGCATTTCCAAAATGGCCTTTGGTCCGGCCGGGCTGTTTGCAGTCCGGGAAAATAGGCTTTTTGAGCCTAAAAATTGGGGATTAAAGGCCGACCGCAGCCACTGTCGCCGGCGGCTGTCGCCGCCGGCGATAGTGGCTATGGCCGCAGCGGCTAACGCCGCCGTTAAGGGCGACTGCCACAGCTGCGGCCGACAGACCTTCTAGTTTCTTCTCGTTCCGGAGAATTCTCAAAACTTGCCTTTTGAGCCTCAAAATTTGAGTATTCACAGTTGTATATATTATGTTTGTAATTTTATGAGATTTGTGGTTAATTAAGATGTAATGTTTTTATGTGAATTTGAAGTGTATGGTTAATAGTAATTAATTCCTTGTATGAATGGTAATATAATATGATAGAACCTAAGTTGATTTATGTGAGTATTTAGAAGTGTTGTGTGACTTATTATGTTGATTTGGAGTTTTGGGGTTTGGAGGAATAAATTTTGGAAGTGTTTCTATTTTCTTTGTGTGGCAAGTTTATATTTAGGGGAAACTCTTGTGAATTTTTCGTAGGAATTTCCTTAAACTTTATTTTAAAAATATACTACTTGCCTCCTTATGAGAATTTAACCACTTCTAATACATGATTTCAAATTATTAAGTAAGATAAGATAGTGCTCTAGCACCGAATGTGGAATTCGTTGTCTAGTCCTCCAAGATTGGGTAGTGGGTGTTACATAACCTATTGTCACCATTCTATATTTGAGTCCATTGGAACCCGATGGTGAGATCTTGCCAGCAATGTCTGTTCTCCATTTCGCAAAGGGTTGTGGTAAAATAGGAAGATGTAATTTCAATTATGAAAATGTGACTTAGGTCTTCATGAACTTGTGGCCCAAAGTACCTTTTTGTAGAAGAAATACAATCTCTCTATATTGATAACCAAATGAAAACCTTATCCAGGAATCTCCTTTGCTAAAGCTTTTCACTCATGTGGGAACCACAAACTCCTATGCGGGTTGGCTCCATTATTTTCTTAGCTTCCTTCATTGATACACCTCTCATCAATATGTCGTTTGTTGTTCTCTTATATGACTAACTGTTTAAGATTGCGGACTGTAATGTTAAGCATTGTAAAGCTCATTTACCATCTCAAGAAGCTAATTTAGGATAGAGTCTTTTGGTCGTCCATTGTAGGATGTCAAGAAGCCATGATTGATCATCTTTCGGGGATGCTTTGTTTAGAGCTCTATAATTTGCACACATTTTGGTCCCTCCACTCTTCTTAGGAATTGAAATGAAGCTGGCTAGCCTGATCAAGATAGTGAACCACTTCTTGAAATTCAACGTTAATTTGGTTGGCCATATCCTATTGAATCTTCTTTTGCCCATTTCAGTCTTAGTCTTTTCCTTTCTATTTCGTTGGTTGGACCTTGTGACACAATTGAATGGTGTGCTTGGCTATAGTTTTGTCAAAACCTGGCAAGTCTTCCTATCTCCATGCAAAGGCTTCTTTCTCATCCATGAGCAAGTCTTCAAAATTTAATGTTTGAGTCTCACATTTAGGTTTTGGCCCAATCAACAAACTCTATTTTGTATTAATATCAAATTCAAGCATGTCTTCATGCAAAGGCTTCTTTCTCATCCATGAGCACGTCTTCAAAATTTAATGTTTAAGTCTCACATTTAGGTTTTGGCCCAAGCAACAAACTCTATTTTGTATTAATATCAAATAGTTTGTTTTGTATTAATATCAAATTCAAGCATGTGCTGTAATGCCCTGATTCCAACCATCAGAGGAATTGTCCACTTTGGATCAAGCCGGTTCCATCCCATACTAGATCGGCAAGACCCGCATGATTTTTTCCCGCAAGTGAAATGGGAACTTCCCAATAGGTCACTCATCCTAAAATTTCTGTAAAGCGAGCATGCTTAACCCTGGAGTTCTTCCAACTCTCTAGCCATTCCACCAAAAGGCACCTTGGATGATTAGTTACCCCATTTTTGATATATGATCTGATTCTTTCCTGTGTCCCACATTCCACTACCCTAGCTAGCCTATCATCCTAGAAGCTCGCTAGGAGCCCTGCTCTACTCGCCCTCTTAGGATCACTTTGATGGGTCAAGATGTCACAGGCCCACCATCTTCCACGTGGTTCGTCCTCGAACCATATATCTACTGGAGGGGGTCAGGCTTTGATACCAAATTGTAACGCCCTGACTCTAACCACTAAAGGAATTGTCTACTTTGGATCAAGTCAGTTCCATCCCATACTAGATCGATAGGACCCACACGGTTTTGTCCCATAGGTTAAATGGAAACTTCCTATGAGGTCACCCATCCTAGGATTTCTGTCAAGCTAGCACACTTAACCCTGGAGTTCTTCCAACTTTCTAGCCATTCCACCAAAAGGCACCTTTGATGATTAGTTACCCCCTTTTTGATATATGATATGATTCATTCCTGTGTCCTGCATTCCACTACCCTAACTAGCCTGCCATCTTAGAAGCTTACCGGGAGCCCTGCTCTACCCACCCTCTTGGGATCGCTTTGCCGGGTTGGGATGTCACATGTGCGATGAGTCTGTATCAAGAATGCATATGAGCTTATGTACTCTGATGAATGGAATCATTAAGAAAGAAATCAAACATGACAAGCAAAATTGAAATACATTTCATTAAATGGTATAGATAATTCATCACAATCAGCAAAAGCTTCAGCCTATTCAACGTTATCCTTGATATCGCTCAATAAGTTCATCTTCTTCTTTGCTGATATTTGTTTCCTCCTTGTTCTCCTCCTCAGTGTCCTCCTCCTCCTACACCTGAGCAGATTATCTCTCTTTTTGTTTCTCACTCTTCCTTCTTCTTCCTCCCCAAAGCCAGCTAGCACCTCCTCAGGAGTCTTTCCCAAGCCAAACCATATACGAGTTTTTAGGAAGTGGCATGTTTTGGAAATTAGTAAGTGAATTATCACTAGTGCTAGGCCTTGAATCTTTGAGATTGGTCACTTTACCATCATCTATTAGATTTTGGATTTGTGCCTTAAGTGCAAGCACTTATCAGTGGTGTGGCTTTTGCTCTAATGGAAATGACAATAAGCATCTTGGTCAAAATTCTTCGACAGAATTTCTAGGGGAGGTCTTGGTTCGAGCGGTCATAACAGACCTAATGATTTGACTTTTTGAAAGACTCTAGAGCGAGGAGTGCGAAAGTTAGAAAATCTCCTTAGGAACATATTATTAGCTCTCAAATCTAAAGCGGTGGTTGTAGTGTTCTTCTTAGCAATCGAAGCTTAGTTGATTGAACAGACCTTTAGAACCTAGACCTATTGAAGCTTCCGGTGTGATTCCTGTATTTCTCATGCTCCTTGATCTTATCTTCAACGGCGGTCCCCAACTTATAAACTTGAGAGAACTCAGTCAATGATATATAATACAACTTTTCACGGAAAGTTTGCAAAGTTCCCCTGATGAACATCTCGATTTGCTCTTTGGTGTTCGACGGTTCCTCATTCGTGTGATTTTAACTCTCCATCTAGCCATGTAATTTATGAAGGATTCATCATGCTTTAGCACAATTGCTTCTAAATTTATCAAATTAACACTCATTTGGAGATTGTAGGCATACTTTTTAAGGAAAATCGTGGCTAGCTCAGTCCAATCTCATCTAATCTTTTTATCGAGATTGTAGTACCAAGTCTGAGCAGACCTAATCACAGCATTTTTAGGATTTCTTATGCCAGCAATCCCGAAAACTCTATGACCGAGTTGTATTGCAGAAGGTGCACCTTTGGGTCACCATTTCCATCATAGTTAGCCTTTTTTGGCATTTTATAGGTCGCCAGAGTAGATTGTCCTAGCTCTTCTTCATCCTCATCTTCTTCCATACCCATGTATTGGTCCATCCCTTGGGATTTTATGAAAAGATGTAGCTTCTCGAGCTTCTTATCAAGATTCTCAAATTTTTTCGAGACAACCAGCTCGTGCTCAGTCCTGTTAGCAAATATCTTCTTGAAAAACTCTTTATCTTGCCAAGGTTGTCAACTTGTTCTTCTTTTTTTGTGGACTCATCATTAGCTTCTTAGCCTTCTTCGATTACCACTTTTTCCTTTCCTTTGTCAACTTTCAAAAATTTTTCAAAACTAAGTGCCACCATTTTCTCGATCATTGTTTTCATATCAGCCACAAAAATACCAGTCTATACCATTTTATCCGTAGAAGCAATAATTGATAGTTCAGTTTTGGTGGAAGAAGATCCAATCATAAGGCAGGGGCCTATCGGACTGGAAATAATAAGGCTAGATGGAACTGTAAGGAATGGATGCATTTCAACTCTGATCAGACGATTTTCTTTTTTTATTATTATTTTTTTTACTTTAACTAATTGTCTATTTTTAGTGCTTTCTTTCGCAAGGTGTTATCTTAACTGCAAAAAATAGGACTTAGTCATATAACGTGATGCATGTATGCATGAATGAATGCATGTTTATGAAATAACACATGAAAATATGATCACACAACACAACATCATGAAATGCAAGTAATGCTATATTCTGCCATGATTCAGTTAGGATTGTTCAAAATAAGGACGAAAGAAAGCCCTTTTCAAGAATGGCATGAATCAATAGGTGCCTTCTTTTGTAGTCAAACATTTAGAACGACTCGGTAAAGATCATTTGAGCTATGTTTTCTATATATACAACATAATTTTTTTTTCTTTTTATTTTTTTTTCTATATATTACTCCAAACGTTGAATTTTTACCATACTCCAGATATCTTCATATATTTCTCGGGATTTTTCAAAAAAAAAATTTTAACCTAAAATAGGAAATTTCATATATTGTTTGAAATGATGATTTATTACAATATCCTCAATTTGGTGCTATTGGGGTTTTTATACTCTTCTTTTTTACAAACCAACATCTCGAGTAATGAGACCGAAGTATGTCAGAATACTCCTATATGACTACAATAAGACAAGTTAAGTGATGCATGAGTGCAACATAACACAAACACAGAAAGTGTATACAAACAAAGGGGATGGGAGTTAAGAGATGCATGACCTCTACCCTTACAGCTCTCACACACGATTTATAGTCAAAAGTCTTTTTCTTTTCCTAGGACATAGCGGCTAGACCCATAAACCAACATGGGGTTTTGGAACCGACATATCTCTTGGATGAATGTATCAAATAAATATTATTGCGGTTTAACTACATGAGCATAGATCGACTCGACTGTTGGGATATAATAAATATAAAAATTTTAATAATATTTCCCAATAGTCAAGTCGGTCTATGCTCATGTAGTAAACCTTAGTTTATTCCTCCTAGGAAATACCGTAATAATATTTGTTTGATACATTCATCCAATAAACAATCAAAAGAAAGAGAGGGGAGAAAAGAATTACAACCCATAATAAATAATACATTCTACCATTTTATCCCTTACATACTCACATTCTCCTTAATTAATATAAATTAATAAAAATAAAATTATTACAACCAAACAAAAATGAAACTAAATTATTACAAACCAAATAACATTATATCTAATCTATTACAAACTAACAAGAATCCATATGGATTCTTAATAAATTACACAAATATTACATTCCTCAAATTTAAATAAAAAAATTATGAATCTTATAAGTAAAGTATATTAATCACACAAAATAACAAAATTATACACAACACAAACACTCACACAAATTATGGAAATGATGAATGTAAACATAAAAATGATAATCATTGAGCAAAACGTTAGTTTCACAATAAATAACACATTATAATAAAATACATAAATAAATATCAAAATTATATATAGAAAAATCAAAAAGGATGGAAATATAAGAATGACAGAAAATTAAGTTGCATCAATTTAAATATATAGCTATATTATAGAACAAAGTCAATATTGTACAAATTAAATGTTTGTGTAAACAAGATATAATAAATATAAAAATTTTAATAATATTTCAAACCCATAATCACAATGTTCATCTTGTTAAATGAAAAAGGTTCACAAATCATTGTAGGAAATAAAACTAAAATTGTTAACTTACTCATCCGGGCCAACATGGATTTTTAACCAAATGGCTCGACCCACTTTGATCTCAGAATCTAGATATGATTTGTGTTTTCTGTGTTTATCAGTCCCTGAGATTATGATTTCACACCACTAGAAGTGGCTCACCTCTTATTCTAAGGTAATTGGATATCATAAACATAAAAAGGTCCGAAGAACACGTTCTATAGGTTTTTTGGGTAACTGTGGTGTGACCATACTACTATGGCGTGCACCATAACTATGTGGTTGCGCTACAATAGCCCAGACAGCTATAGAAAGGGTTGATCACAGGTTTCTCTTACAATTAACTCAAAAATTGATGAGTTAAAGCAAAAATTATGAAGAAAATGAGCTAGAAATGATAACTAGATAAAGTTTAGACTCTCAATTACCTTATTTAGAAGAAAAATCTTTGGTTTGCTTGAAGTTGATGAAAACCTCCTTTGAACTTCGATCCTTGAAGATGATCCGGGTTTGCATGATTGATTTGTGTTTCCAAAAGCGTTCATAAGCTTAGTTAGAATTCACTGACTATCCTAGGAACACTCTCACATAATCAAAATCCTAAAATCTCTTTAAGATTTTTTAGTAGAATTGATTTTGGTTTTTCTTTTAATTTTTTTGTTTGATTTTAGTTTTCAAACTTTGACCTTGTACTTTTTTTATCACTAAGTGTTTTCTTCCTATCAAAATGCAAAAATTCCTCCAACCCTAAACTTAAGGATGCATTTATAAGCAAATGAGGGGGTTGGCACTATTTGGCTAACGTGGGAGGTAGGCTCTACAGATGGACCCCACAAATGAACCGAGTTTGGATTTTTTCACAAAATCATTCCAAATGGTGCATACAATGACGTAGAGTGTGAAAATTTATCTTGGGCAAACCCAAAATGCTTTTTTAGGCCCCGTATCGGTATGAATCTCAAAAACGTGAAAATGACCTGATAGGTCTGGTTTCTTAAACTAGGATTGTTAGTTCAAGAATTGATCCATCGAACGTTCCAAACTTGTTCTACCATGAGAAAAGTCATCAACACTAATTGGTCCCCTAATGGATGATTGGTGGGCCCCACAGGTGGGCCCATTGGGGCCACTATGGGTCCAACTAGCAAACCAATTTGATTGGTCTGGGTGATGGATAGAGCATTGTAGGGCATCGAGACCCACCTCGGACGAATCCAGGATGTGTTTCCTGGCCCCTTATGCTGTAAAATGTGAATAATGCACTTTGGGTGATATTTTCCAAACTCAGATAATCGTTCCGAGATCAAGTTCATTAGATGTTTCAACCTAATCTTTAGCAAGTGAGGCGATCATCATCAAGTCAGCTATGGACAAAAATTGAGCGTCTACACAAAGAGCTCTGCTCTACCTGCCCTCTTTAGATGGCTTTGCCGGGCCGGGATGTCGCATTCTTGCACTACCAAATTTAGAGAAGTTATTTGTTGTTGAGTGTGATATTTCAAATGTAGGAATTGGAGTAGTTTTTAGCCAAGATGGAAAGCCTTTAGAATTTTTTAGTGAAAGCTAACTGATTCTAAGAAATGTTATTCAACATATGACCTAGAGTTCTATGCATTAGTAAGAGCTATTCATCATTGGCAGCACTGCTTAGCTTATCATGAGTTTATAGTATTTTCTAATCATCAAGCTTTGAGATATTTACGATCATGGAAAAAGCTTAACAATCGTCATGTTAGTGGAGTTCTTTCCTTGATGAATTTAATTTCTCACTAAAACACAAGTCTGAATCTTCCAATATTGTCGCTAATGCTTTAAGTTACGACCTTTACATTGACAATTATGAGTATTCAAGTTTGAGGAATAAAAAGCTCAGTACAGATTTGATCCTTGTTCAAAGGTAACCAGTTATGCATTCCAGAAGGGTCTTTAAGGGAGCAAATTATTAGCGAACTTCATGGGAAATGTTTGAGAGGACATTTTGATCATGATAAAACTTTTGCAATGGTAGCTAACCATTACTATTGGCCAAAGATGCAAAGTGATGTGGAGAAATTAGTGAAAAGATGTCCAACTTGTTCTTTTGGCAAAAGAAGTATTAAAAACATAGGTTTGTATACTCCTATACCTAAACCAGATGCAAAATGGATTCATTTTGAGTATGGATTTTATTTTGAGACTTCAAAAGACAACAAGAGGACTTGATTCTATCTTTGTTTTGGTAGATCGCTTCTCAAAAATGGCACACTTTATTCCATGTTCTAAAACCTCTTATGCCACTCATATTACTGAATTATCCTTTGGAGAGGTTGTGAGGTTATATCCTGTTCCAACTTTTATTGTTTTTTACAGAGATGTAAAATTTATGGGGCACTTTTGACGGACTTTATAAAGGAAATTTGGGACAGAATTGAAGTATTCAAGTACATGCCATCCCCAAATTGATGGTTAAACAAAAGTTATAAATCGTAGTATGGGAAATTTTTTAAGATGTCTTATTAGGAACAACACAAAGACGTGGGATCTAGTCATACCTTAAGCTGAATTTGCCTATAATAATTCTACCAATCGAAGCATAAAGAAAACACCTTTTGAGGCTGCTCATGCATTGAAACCTCAACATGTGCTTGATTTAGTTCCTTTGCCACAAGAAGCTAGAATAAGTGAAGATGGAGAAATTTTTGTTGATCAAATTTGAAAGATTCATGAAGAGGTAAAGGTTGCCCTAAAATATAATAATGCAGCATATTCTTTTGCAGCCAATCAACATCATTATAAGCATGAATTTGAAGAAGGTGATCTAGCGCTTGTGCATTTGCAACTAGAACAATTTCCTAAAGGCACTTATCGTAAGTTGAAATCTAGGAAGTTTGGACCATGTAAAGTATTAAGAAAAATCGGCTCAAATGCCTACTTAATTGAGCTGCCACCTAAGTTGCAAATTAGTCTTGTCCTCAATACTTCAAAATTGTGTCCATTTCATGGATTTGATGGTGCTCCATCTTCTATCAAAGATCATATACAATAGCTGCTAGTTACAAAAACTGATATTATTGAAGACTTGTTAGATCAAGGAAATTCAATCCAGGCAAAGCAACCCATATATAAGATCTTTTTACTTGAAATTACTAAGCCATCTTATATTGGGATGATTATATTTTGAGCATTCCTGCACATTATGCATTACATGAATAATAATCAATGATTAATTGAACATAGTAATAATTGTATAGAGATACTTGTGTAACTAAGGAAGGATTCATCACCTTAGGTAAATTAGAAAAAATGTTCTAATTGTTTTCTATTAGTATTGATTAAGAAATCTTTGCGCAAGATATAATGAAATTAGCAAATTAGATTTGGAATTTCATTCAACTGATCAATGGCTAAGACTAGGAGAACTAACATGATTTGGTAAAGCACACACACTCCATGCCTAATTACTAAATTAAAACATTAATTATGAAGGGATATTAATTACACTTATAAATCATGCACTGAAATGTTAAGTCAAACCACTTTGACTTTTTAAATATTTTAGTTGTCTTGACATTTTGTTAAAAAATGTACTGGAACTCCAAATATTAATTAATTAAATTTATATTTGTTATCAACATATTTAAAGCCTAGAATATTACACACATCAGAATGGATATAAAAAAGTGAAAATGAGAAATAAAATCAAGTATGACTTGATTACAAATAAATTTTGTGAAGTTAAAAATAAAATTATAATTTATATTTAATTATAATTTTACCTATATTATTAAATACTGATATAATTTATCTATGTCTAAAATTTATTAAGATACATTTTAAAATAAATAAACCTAATATTTAAATTATAATTTATTTATTTAAATAGTTAAATAAATAAATATAATTGATTAAATTGAAATCTTATTAATATATATTATAATTTATTTATTTAAAATATTTAAATAAATAATTATAATTTATTTATTTATGACCTAGGATTTTCATATAATTAAGGTTTAAGATACACTCAAGACTATAGTTGTTGATATAGCCATAAAACTAAACAGTGAACTCATGATAGCTAACACTATCATACTCTCTAACCTCTTAACCCTCTAAAATAGTTTTAATTTTTTTTCAATTGTCCATTCGTATGGGTACTACTGGACACTTGGACGGCTTGTGATTTGCGACAATTATTCGTTTAAATAGATCTCATTGGTATAATTATTTATTATAATTATACTGTTCCACTAGATATATTTGATATTGAAATCCAACCATCAGAGCCATTATTTAAATATTAAAGGTATAAAATCATATGTTAATTATTGAGATCATTTCGAATTAATTCATACACTGAAATTGGTATTTTGACAAAATCAAATCTGTGTTAATTTTTTCCGTACTATTTCAAATTAAATTTGATTTAATTCAATTAAAAAATGGATTTGGAAATTTTTGACGAAGAACACATAGGTTGTACTTCACCGATTGCCAACCGCCGTGAGCCGCAGGCGATAGCATCGCGTCCGGCTTGTCTAGATATGCACCACCACCTTGCGAGTGCTGCAGTAATGGCCCGCTGAAGCTGGAATGGATTCTGCATTTTTTATTTTAAGGAAATTAAAAAAAAAAAAAGAAAAGTTTTCGGCGATGACAGTACTGCTCAAGGCCGGAGATGGATGGTCCATGGTGGTGCTACCACCGCTGGACCATCTGTTGACTGAGCAAGATCTGTCGATGGCTGGGTATGGTGGTATAGCGCTAGGTTTCAATGGGTAACATTTTTGGTTCTATGAAGAAGACGATGACAAAAGTTGTTTTTGATCCTAGACTGCTTTCCGTTATTCAATTGTATCCAAATCTGTTTTAATTTGTTTTCAATTACGTCCTAAATTAAATTTTTATTTGATATTTTAATTATTTAGGAATTAATTTATTTTAAGGGTCATTAAAATTAGTAATTAAAATTAATTTTAGAATTTTTCTAATTTTGTTAGAAAGAAAATTAAAAAGAGTTTAATTTGTAATAAAAATATTTTATGAATTTATTTCTAATTGGATTAGGGCATAAATTAAATTATTTATTAATTTTAATATGATTAGAATTAGTAAAATTGATTTATAAAAATAATTTTATTTCAAAATTTGGATTAATAAGATTTGATATATGAATAAAATTATTTTATTCATAAATTAATTTTGAAAAATATCAAATATGAAATTTTAATTGTTAAAATTTTATTTTCAGCACATAAAATCAATAATTAATACATATTAATGTTATATAATATTTAAATGCATTTATCATAATTATTATCCATGACAGGTGATTGTGGACATTAGAAAAGACTTATTTGGTTGATTTTTTATGTTTGGTTTAAATGGTTTATGTAATTTTTAAATAGAGTCTGCGTGCGCGGATTCTCATCTATTTTTGATTTATAAAATTATTTATTTATTTTATTTAATTATATAATAATTAGATCATTAAAACATGTAAATAGGATATTATTTTGTAACTCAAAAAGAAAAAGAGAATAGAAGAAATTACATGGAGAATTAAAGAATTCGAGCCATGGAGTTGCCATTTGGCTTTATGAAAATCTAAGAAGCTGCTACCAATGATTTTTTTATCATCTAATTGTTGAGTTTCAATATCAAATACAAACAGCGGAATAATATAATTAAAATAATTAATCATATCAATAGGGATCCATTTAGGCGAATAGAGCAATAAAAATTTTTCGAAACTTCAATTTACGCGGTTAAGTTGTCGTAAATCACAAGTCGTCCAAAAGTCTGGCCTCTAGCAGTATCCACATGAATCGACAATAAAAAAACTCTAAAACTATTTTAGAGGGTTGAGAGATTAGAGCGCATGATAGTGATAGCTATTATAGGCTCTCTGTTTTGTTTCATAGCTATGAGCAACAACACATCCAGTCTATATTATTTCTTAAAACCTTATATAGGTGAATCCTGGGTCACAAATAAACTATAACTAAATATATATGTGACTATTTATTCATTTAAACAATTTAAATAAATAAATTATAATACGTATATTAATAGAATTTTCAATTTAATCAATTATATTTATTTATTTAACTATTTAAATAAATAAATTATAATTAAAATATTAGTTTTATTCAATCTAAAATTTATATTAAGTCAATAATTAATAATCTATGTAAAATTGTAATTAAATATAAATTACAATTTTGTCCTTAACTCTACAAAACATATTTGTAATCGATTTATACTTGATTCGATTTCTCATTTTCACTTTCTCATATCCATTCTTATGTATGTGACCTTCTAGGTTCCAAATATGTTGGCAATAAATATTAATTAATTAATATTTAAAAGTCAAGTACATTGTCTAGCAACATGTCAAGACTATCCAAATATCTGGAAAGTCAAAGTGGTTTGACTTAACTTTTCAGTGAATGATTTTATCAGTCTAATTAATATCCCTTCATCATTAATATTCTGATTTAGTAATTAGGCATGGAGTGCGTCTGCTTTACTAAATCATGTTAGTTTTCTTAACCTTAGCCATTGATCAGTTGAATAAAATTCCAAAGCTCATTTGTTAATTTCATTCTACCTTGCATAAGGATTTCTTAATCAATACTAGTAGAGAACAATTAGAACATTTTTTCTAATTTACTTAGGGTGATGAATCCTCTCTTAATTACACAAGTATCTCCATACAGTTCTAACTATATCCAATTAATCATTGTTTATAATTCATATAATGAATAATGTAAATGAAGAATCAAAACATAATCATCTCTATATAAGATAGCTTAGTAATTTAAAGTCAAAGGATCACTTACACAACCATCACTTGAGTATTCCATAGACACATGTAACTCTCCAGATGGAATTCTCATGCAGGTCAATTCAATGAACTTGTTTAAATAACAAGCACCTACATATTAGTTCTAGATATCACATATATCTTAGCTTATGAGAACAACTGTTTTCCTAAGAAAAGAACATAACATGTATCAGTTTCAATAGCTCTAATCATTGTCCAATAATGAGGAGAACATCGACTAGAAATATTTAGAGACATTTCTTTATTGCAAATATAAAACTCATAATTATAACCATATTATAATTTATTTTGCAAAGCAGTATTGTCTCATGGACTTTATTTTTTACCAAGATTCAATCAATAAAATATTTATAAAAGATAAATAAATGCATTTTATTAATAATCAAATATTTATTACATGAAATATTATATCCAAAATATAAACAATCAAATTGGCTATAGGGCATATACCTAACAATCTCCCACTTACACTAAAACCAATTATCCATGTATTTTATCCTATGGCAATAATGTATCCATAGACTCTTAGTTTATTAGTTTTTCCATAACTGAAAAGTATCTTCTTATTTTTAAATACTGAAAGATAGTTTTAATAGAAACTCAGTGACTTTCATCTAGATCAGATTGATATATAGGCAGGTATCATCTATTGGATTCCTCCATGCTAAACTGTTTTAGCATTTTATCAACATACGTGGATTTAGATAATCCTATCAGCCTATCAAATCTATCCATATAGATTTTATTACAAAGTATATAGGCCGCTTCTCTGATGGAGATATTCTTTGATGACCAAACTTTTATAGTAGTAGAATGTAATTTTCTATTCACAAGAAATATCATTCCGCTCCCACTGACCTTCTTATACACACGAAGATCATCCATATTTTTAATGTCATCAAACTATTTTGATTATTCCATTAAACGAATGCTCTTATTCCATAAAGGCTTGCTCAAGTCTACCAATGGACTTTTGCAGTTTGCATACTCTATTAATAAATACTTTTGATTCAAAAACCATTAGATTTGTTAAATAAGAATGCAATTTTGTCATCAATATGGCAAGTTTCATAATCACAATATGTTGTAATTAAAAGTAAAATGTCAAGCATTTCTCCTTTATATTTGTTAGGTTTGAGTCTCCAAAAGAAGGTCCAAGCTTTGTAGGAGTACGACTCATCCTAACAGATTTACGTCATGGTTCTTTAACCAATATATTTTGATTGTTCATCTGATGCAATAATCTTCTATTCTAGTTCCATCTTTAATGTAAGTTTGAAGTTCTTGAACTTTTCAAGTTCTACCTAGCTCCCACTACTTCTTTTAAAGATAGATATCTTTTTTAAAAAGGTAGCATGTTTTTAGATGAACATTTTTCTCTTAACAAGATGGTTGAAATAATATCCAATAAGACTTTTTGTATATCCCACAAACTTATATCTATATGATTTAGCTCATAGCTTATCAGATCCCAAACACTTCATATAAGCGTGTTGACCCATATGTTTTGTGGAATCTTTTTAACAAGTTTGGGTGGAACTCTATTTTGAAGTTATATCGCATTATTAAGGCTCATCCTTAAAAGGGATGAAGATAATTCTGCAAGACTAATCATGGATGGTACTATATCTAATAATGTACTATTCATATTTTATAATAGATAATCTCAAAAAACTTAAGTATTTTTTGCCTTGATCTGATCTAAGTGTTTTAATACTTTAGCTAGTTTTTCAACTTCGTTTTTGAATTCTTTGAACTATTTCAAAATTTAGATTTATATTTCATTTTATATATACACACAACCATATCTAGTATACTCATTAGTAAATATAATGAAACATTCATATCTACTTATGACCCAAGCATAATTGGTCCATATACATCTAAATGTGTTAGGTCCAATAATCTTTTCACCTTTCACTTTTTCATATATAGGGTCTTTTAGTCATTTTACCCATTAAATAAGATTCACTAGTTGCATATGATTCATAATTGAAAAGGTTCAAAGTAACCTTCTTTATTCAACTCAGTGATTCTTTTTTTATTAATGTGATCAAGTCTACAATGCCGAAGATATGATAATTATTATCTATTTCAGATTTCTTGTTGTTTATGTTAATGAGAAATTTATCAATAGAAACATTATAGAGATCATTTATTTTAATTTTAGTTCCATAAAATTATTATTATTATTATAAGAAGACAACCATTATTCTCAATAACAAAATTTGAATCCACTATTCAAAACCTAATATGAAACTGAAATAATGTTTCTACTAAGTACTAGAATAAAATAACAATTATTTAATTCTAATACTAAGTCCAAATATGTTTCTACAACTGATGCAGCAACCTTTGCTCCATAGGTTATACTAGGTCCATCTTTCCTCAATTTTTCTATTTTTCTTTAGCTCCTGCAAGTTATTAATATGATAATCATATTAGGTATACAATACCCAAGAACTAAAAATAGAATGATTAAATTCAATCATAAATAAATCTGAAGTAGAAGCTTTTGCAAGCTTCTTTGCTTTCACAGTTGCAAGATAATCCCTATAGTTCCTCCTCCAGTGGCCATCTTTGCCACAATGGTGCCAGTTCCCTTTTCTTTAGTTACACCTCCATTGGGGTTCAATGCCTTCTTCTTATTCTAATTCTTCTTGGGCTTTTTCTTAGTCTTATAAGACTGAACTAGAAGTATAAGAGCAGTATCCTTCCTAAGGGCTCCTTCAATAGTGGTAAGCATACCAAGCAATTTAGGTAAGGAAGCATCCAGCTTGTTCATATTAAAATTCAAAATAAAATGTGAATAGCTGGGTGGCAAGGACTGTAAGACTAAGTCGATATTTAGCTCAAGGTCCATAGAAATGCCCAATTTATAACACCCACCGTCGAATCCCGGAGGACTCGACAACGAGGGCCACATTCGGTGCCGGAGAACCGTCTTATCTTACTTAATAATTCTAAACCATATATTAGTGGCTAAGTTTTCATAAGGAGGCAAGTAATATAGTTTTTAAAAAATAAATTTAAGGAAATTCTTACGAAAAATTCGCATGAGCTTCCCCTAAAAATGAACCTTTCCCAACAAATAAAAACAAAGCACTTCCAAATATATTCCTCCAAACTCCTATACTCCAAATCAACACAAAAGAATACGTAACACTTCTAAATATTCACATCAAACCATCTTAGGTTCTATCATATTATATTACCATTCATTCCAAGAATTAATTGCTAACAATCATACACCTTAAATTCATATAAAAATAAAACTTCTTAATTAATCACAAATTTCATTAATTTACAAACTCAATATATATAACTTCTTGTAATGTTACTATACATGCCACAATACATCTTAGCACATATCCTACCCAAAAATAGAGTTCTTTCTCTGAGGCTATGCCTTTGGTCTTTTGGTAGCACCCACTACTCTAATCCTGCACGTGACAAATATAAACGGGATGAGTATATCACTCAGTGGTACTAAATAATTTATTAATAAAATCATAAAAGTTGCCAAAGCAATAAACTTAAAATATTTAATCAAATATAAAAATACCAAAGGTGTACAAATCAAGTTAAATATTATGAAAATTATAAATAAATTCATCCTTAAAAGTAAATTCATAGTTTGACAAATATAAGAGAAATTCTATCAATACCATATAATTCCATTTTTCCTTTATAATAGAACTTAATTTATTCTTAGTTGAGGCCTCATACGTATACTAAGAGAAATATAATCAAATTCGATTACGTAGATACATAATTGGCCTGTGAAAGCGCCACCCAATAATTGGCCTATGAAAGCACCACTAGATAATAAGCATGTCCACTTATTCAGAAAGGCATCCAAAGCCTATTATATGATCATAGCACATAATATAACAGAAAGACATCAAAGCCGAGCATGCTCATAACCGAAATAAATCTCATCTGACCATATTTCAACCATGCATACTTGAGCCCAAAACAAATCTATTTCTTTATAAAGCATATTAAATCATATAAAAGATTCCTTAGCGAAACATCTCATAACTTAATACTTATTCTTTCAAAATTTCTTAACTTACAACTTGTAAACATCCATCAAAACCTACTTATGTTCCAAACAAAAATCATACTTTCATAATACACATATACATAGAGTTTAAAATACTTAAAAACTACCATGTAGAAAAATAAAAGCATGCCTTACCACCCTAGGGCGGTTAAGCCTCTTTGTGTCAACAAAGAGGAAGGAGTTTCCCTTCCACCAAATGCCATATTTCAAGCCAAAAATACTTAGTTAAAGCATTAAAACCTTTACTTAAACACATTTAGACTTAAAAACTCATTAAAGTCCAAATCAAGCATAAAAATCAAAGAAAACTCAAGGCCCTTCACCAAGCAAGGTTCGGCCTCTCTTACTAATGAGAGGAAAAAATGTTTTCTTTTCAAAATAACCACATTTTCTTAAAGAGAAACCATTCAAGAACACATTAAAATAAAAAAGAAAATAAAAGCATGAAACAAAATCTCAAGTCCTTCCTCCTAAGGAGGTTCAACCACTCTTGGATTAAGGGGAAGGAGATGTTTCTCTTCCCATTCTAGCATTTCATCATGCTTGGAAATCATGTAAAATCATATAAAGGCAATCAAACAACCAATTCCCCAACAAAATCACAAAACCTTAAAAATTCATTCAAAACCTAAAAATAGAAAACTTAAAGAAAATGAAAGGGGAAGGAAGATATTATTGTACTAACCTTTAAAACAAGCTTAAAATAAGCTTAGAAAGCTTTACTCCTTAGCTTTCTCCTGCCCTTTGGAGGATGCTTCTCTAGCGTCTTCAAAGTAGGAAAAATAGTCATTAAAATCAAGAAATGGAAGAAGGAGAAGATGGAGCATGATTTAGTGCATCAATTACATGTCTAAGCCATGTATTCTACTTCTTAATTCACAAAATCCAAAAATCACAACTTACTTGTTTGTAGAGATTCTCTAAATTTCCTTGATTAAAGTAACCAAATACCACTCCTTTAGCTTGGGTCTTAAAGATTAATACTAACCTATGGTCTAATTAAGCGATTTGGTGTAGTTTTTGAGTAGAGAAAATAAGAGAAAATGGAGGAGAGAAAGAGAGAGAAAGTGGCATGACAATGGGGAGAAGAAGAAGAAGAAGATGGAGTTGGATAAATTTTATTGACCAAGTCAACAAAACTAATGTTGCTAATTCATAACCTTTTGACAAGTGTAAGGTTTGGATCAAGTCAAGGTATTCTAATCCAAAAGCTCTAAATATTCACCAAAAAATTCTCCTTTAATTATTATTTAACTCCATCAATTTATTAAATTAACTCCACAAAAATAATTTCTCAATTATTCCTTAATATACTACACTAGAAAACACTATTCATTAAATACTTAAATTCTCCAAAAATATTCATGAGACATTTTCTACCCATCTAAATCATGCAAACATGCTCTAAAAATATTAAATAAAATATTAGACAAGCATAGTAATTTTTTCGAACCGAAATAATACTAAGTCTCGGACCGATGGTACTATTCACAGATTGTATGTAATGCCCTGATTTTTGAAATTATGAATAATGATTACTGGATTGCTAATTGATACCAAATTGGGGTATTGGTATGAATTTCAATTCAGATAGGTTATTTTCATAATTATTTTGTCTAGATTGTGTTTCATGCATTGCATGTTATGTGTATGATTATTCGTGCATTAATGGAGTCTGGATTGCGAATTAGGAAGTTGTGCCTTAGGAAGCCTAGTTGTGGAATTTAATGTGATACGGTTCTAGTTGCACCTATATATTTGGAATTGAGAGAGAGAATGGTGTTAAATTGACCTTAAAATATTTTTTCCTAAATAGATTTGATTTAGGCATTAAAATAATTAATTTGGTATTTGTTGTCAATTATTGGGATTTGATTTGCAAGTAAGATTTATTGATTATTATTGTTACTTATTTATTATTTAAGGAATTATTTGTTAAAGTATAGTTTTAATTGTATCAATGGTATTTCACTTATGGGTATTTCATTAAATGGATTTTAAAATAGGTGGGCTTATTTAATTTTGGGTCATTTTGTGTTTCTTTAAAAGAAAGGAAAAAAAGAGAAAATATATATTTTAACCTAAAATTAAAAAAAGAGTGGCCAGCACCCTCTTTTGAAAAGAGAGTGCCGCCCTCTTCACACACACACGCACAAGAGAGAAAGAAAAAAAAAAAAGAGAAAGACAGGTCTTCTTCTATTCCTGTGATTTTGACCATTGGAATCTATAAGCATATGAAAATTGAGAGTTAGTAACATTAGGATAGTGATTGAAGTTAGAAGATTAAGGTGCAATCAGGTTGTGATCACAGTAGGCATTCCGTAATCAAGGTCTGTTTTGCAATCTGTATGTTGTTCTCTAATTTGATTATGTTATTGGAGTCATTATTGTTAAGAGATTTCAAATTCCTAATGGTTGATGTCTATGTTTTGTTTTTGCTTTTCATGCCCATAGAGAAGGGTGAACCTTCTAAGGTTGATAAGGGCAAAGGGAAGGTATAATTGAGAAGTTTGGTTTGCTATCGTGCAGGTTGAGGTTAGTGCTCTACAAGTATATGCCTACTTTGATTTCTTTGAATGATGTTTGTGCTCTGCAATTAGATGTTTAGTTTGATTCTAATTATTAGTGTTGCTGATCATGAATATTTTATTTTTCCATTTATTTATTTTGAGGACTTATGTTTTTAAGTGTAGAAATTGAAAATTCTGTATAAGTTGCTTGAATTGATTAACTTTGATGCTATGTGTGTTATTGC
This sequence comes from Jatropha podagrica, assembly GCA_947857235.1. Classification (NCBI taxonomy): domain Eukaryota; kingdom Viridiplantae; phylum Streptophyta; class Magnoliopsida; order Malpighiales; family Euphorbiaceae; genus Jatropha; species Jatropha podagrica. Next base: position 19,958 of record CANUEP010027559.1, read on the forward strand.
TTCGATTAGAACCCATTTTTGGACCATTTACATTTTTTTATCTACATTTTAACTCTTCACAAAAGTTTTAGCTATATTTCATAGCTTTCTGAAACATCTTTTTGTGTTTAATTTGGATGCCTGTAGCTCGAGCTATGATCTAAACACTAGAACTGGGTTCTGTCATGGCGTTAAGGTTATATATTCAGATTGATTGCTTATTTTGGCATCTAATATGCTCATATTTTATCTAGTGTCCTTCATAAAAGTTGTATTTTTATTTGTTAGCTTTCCAATGCATCCTCTAGTGTCGAATTTGGATAATCATAGCTCAATTTATGAGTCAAATAGTAAAACTGGTTCGGGCATGTCCAGCTTGTGCTGTGTACTGTTGAAACTAGCTTTCTAGCATGGCCATGCCATGTAGCACGCCCAGCCTATGCTTCCTACTGACTATAGGTATATTTTGTGACCCTTTTATCATGGCCACACCATCTAGCATGCCCAGCCCGTGCTCTCCACTGTCCCTTTCAATGCTATGTTGTATTTTTAACCTTCTAATGCTTCCTAAACCCTTTAAATGCATACCTAATGTATCTTTGATGTGGTTTTCTTTAGAATTCTTTTTAAATGAGACTATAATATGAACATCAATGGAGAATACACAAGACATGAACTATGTTTAGTTGATCTTAATTGAGAACTATCACTTAATTATACTTGTTGTTATAACCTAAGAATTTAATATAAGTTTGAATGTGGGAATTGAGTTAACTTTTGTCTAGTATTAGACCATGAAAACAAATATGGGATATTGGTTAGTTGGTTATGATTTGATGAGTTATTTATCCTAATAATCTATTGAAGTTCAATGCTATACGTTGTGTGATTACAAATTAGAATAAACTTAGCTAAGGTCAGATCTGATTGGTTCTTCATTTGCCTTAAGCTAAACTTGATATGCGAAATTATACTTGCTTGTATAATAAATGGGTTGTTAGAAAATACACTAAGACTTTACTATTATGATGTTGACTTGCTTGACCTATGAACTACCATGAACTAAGAGTGTGTTTGTGACTTGATAATGCCAATTTGGAGTTATACTTTGCAAAACTAAGTGTTATACATCAGGTACACTTACTACTTGACATCATGAATAACATTGGACTAAGATGTTTTGGATTACTTGAGCAATATATGTTACGAATGTGAGCTTGTTAATACTTGTGAAAATGTATGAGCATGGATGTTTAGGATTTGTAAGAAGCTTATGAGCTTCTATGATTAATGAGCAGATTGCAATCAAATACGTTTACTTGTCATGTGTATTGCTTGACATTTTGGTTGTGGATGTTAATTGGAAGTTGATTTAAACTGGATTAACCTAAAAAGAATTAATGGGCTTTTAATGTGGTCTTGGTTGAATAGTTGCTAGAATATGGTTATCTATTTTTGAAAATAAGGCATGCTATGAATTTCGATTTGGATTGCGCTATAATCATATGCCAGACACGTGGGTGTCTTTAGGATGAGTGGACGCACTCTACTGACTCTGTATCTAAAAGACTTTACAAGTCTACTATTAGAAGGCTAACTAGCCAGTATTAGTCTGATGGTTATCAAACACCATACTGTTACCTGTTCTGGTTCTGTTTTATCTGAGTAACTGTTAAGGCCCAAATATCTGAACTAATGAATACGATATGGTTAGCACAATTGTAATGATTAATTACTTGTAATTCAAGTTACCTACAAACTGTTCGTATATGATTACTTATTGTGCAAGTTATTTACAGGATTATTAATATGATTGTCTATTATGCAAGATACTGTCAAAAATATAACATGTATGTTTATACTATGGATACATTCTCAAATAAAGTGATAGGTTCTTCTATTGTACGATCTTTATTGTGAAGATATTATGTAATACTTGAGTTACCTTCGTGAACTAGATGTTATCACATGTGTGAATTAACACTGTTATATGATTATTTAATTGCAAGTAATGTGGAAATACTTATATATGAATTGCTGGAGAGAGAAGTTATTATTTTTACATACTGATTGAAGTGGGTTCTTGAGACGCAAACTTGGATGTGTTTATACTAAAAGTGCTCGCATAGAGATATAGTATGGGAATGTGACTTATTGTGGTACATGACATTTCCATAATGTGTATGGTTTCAATGGACCATACATCTATGCTATGTGAATGCATATATATTGTTGAGTACCACTGAGTTTTATTCTCAGTGCAATGTTTTTAACTCGAGTGTGAGTCTAAGCTATAGACTCATGGCATGTGTTAGTTTTGGAATAAAGAGAGCATTGATTTGCTATGTGGGGCTTGGAACTTATTTATTTCAATACATTTAATTTATTTCTTGAACTTTGTAAGGATTTTAATTTATTCCACATAGACTTGGACTCTCATTTTGAGATTGAACTTTTGACATTTTTTTTTGGAATTATAAATGTTGGATTTAAGAATGGTTTCTTTTGAGAATTCATTTTTATTATAATGGAACATTAAATGTTATAAAGGGTGTTGAGAATTTACTTGTTACTCTGGAATGTTTATAAATAGGTAATCATTTCTTAAATGGTATTTTCAAAAGACATTCTTGTTTTTTTCTCTAGGAATTACCTAAACTATTATAGAACTGTTTGATGGGTTACCACTACTATTTTGAAAGATTTAAATTTTCCTAACTTATATATTTTAACTGTCTAAAGCAAGTTATGGGTTAAAGGACTTTGTTGTTTTTTTTTTTTTTCAAACAATAAATACTATATCCACACTAATAAGCAAGCTGGTACGTGCCTCTGGCACAGAATGTGACATCTCTTGTCTAGTCTTGAGGGATCAAAAAGGGGGTGTTACACTGTAAATCACTATTACTGACACTGAAAATGACATTGAAAATGGACTGTTACAGTTCTCCCCCCTTAAAAGAAATTCGTCCTCAAATTTCACCTAATATAAATAGCTGGGGGTGCTGCTGTTTCATGAAATCTTCTCTTTCCCACGTAGCTTCTTCTGTCTTATGATTCCTTCAAAGGACCTTTACTAGAGGTATTCTCTTATTCTTTAATTCTTTAACCTCTCTAGCAAGTATCCTTATGGGTTCTTCCTCATATGTCAAATTCGGCTCAACGGTGACAGACTCAGCCAAAATAATATGTGAAGGGTCTGATCTATATCTCTGTAGCATGGATACATGACAGACATTATGTATCCGATCCAAGTCTAGCGGTAAAGCCAGTCTATATGCTAATGGTCCCACACGCTCTAAGATCTTGTATGGACCTATAAACCTAGGACTAAGCTTACCCTTCTTACCAAATCTCAAAACTCTCTTACATGGAAAAACCTTCAAGAACACTTTGTCACTAACTGAATACTCGATATCCTTCCTCTTAAGATTAGCATACGACTTCTGACAATCTAAAGTAACTTTCAACCTTTCCCTTATGACTGTAACCTTATCTTTTGTATCTCAGATCAAATCGGGACCCACTATCTTACCCTCACTAAGCTGCATCCAACATAGAGATGTCCTACACCTCCTACCATCCAAAGCCTCAAATGGAGCCATCTGAATACTCGATTGATGACTGTTATTGTAGGAAAACTCAACAAGCTGAATATACTTCTCCCAACTGCCCTCAAACACTATTACACAAGCCCTCAGCATGTCCTCAAGAATCTGAATCACCCACTCTGACTGACCATTTGTTTGCGAACGAAAAGTTATACCAAAGTACAATTTAGTACCCAGAGCCTCATGTTGTTTCTTCCAGAATCATAAAGTAAATCTCAGGTCTCTATTAGAGATAATGGAAGAAGGAACTCCATGAAGTCTCACCACCTCATCAATGTAGAGCTCTGCGTATTGCTCCACAATGTGGTCGGTCCTAACAGGAAGAAAATGCACTGATTTAGTCAATTCGTCGACTATAACCCAAATAGCATCTTTCTTCCTAGGTGTAGTAGGCAAACCAACCACAAAGTCCATGGTGATCCTATCCCATTTCCACTCTAGAATAGAGATAGGGTGTAGCAATCCCGATGGGACTTGATGCTCTGCCCTAACCTGCTGACAGGTCAAGCATCTCGATACAAAATCCGCAATGTCCCTCTTGATAGCTGGCCAACCAATATTGTACCCTTAGATCCTGATACATCTTATTACTGCATGGATGCATAGAATATGGACTACTATGGACCTCCTCTAAGATACTCCTCAAATTCAAAATATTAGGCACACAGATCCAATCCCTAAAGTATAAATAGTCATCCCTAATCTCAAATCTCTTCTTCTTATCCTCTCTACCTAAGCCTTTCCACAAGGCAATAATCTCGTCACCCTGAAGTGCATCCCTAATCTACTGAAGTAGGCTAGGTCTTACCCCAAGCTCTGCTACAAGGGCACCATATCTCGCCACTAATAACTAAACATTCATAACATAAAGGGAAACTAAAGACTTCCTACTAAGTGCATCTGCAACTACATTAGCTTTACTCGGATGGTAATCTATGGTGACATCGTAACCCTTAAGTAGCTCTAACCATCTATGCTGCCTCAGGTTAACTCTCTCTACGTAAGCAGATACTCAAGACTTTTATAATCCATATATAAATGGCATCTCTCACCATACAAGTAATGCCTCAAATCTTCAAAGAGAATACAATAGCTACTAGCTCCAAATCATGGATAGAGTAGTTCTTCTCATGTGGGTTAAGCTGTCGAGAAGCATAAGTAACTACCTTGCCCTCTTGTATAAGTACACAACCCAAACCATTATGTGAACCATCGTTGTAGACATCATATGGTCTACCTGGAGCTGGCTGTGTAAAAATTGGAGCCTCAGTAAGCATCGCCTTAAGCCTCTCAAAACTACTTTAGCATCTATCAGTCCACTAAAATCGAACATCCTTACGAAGAAGTCTAGTCAAAGGGGTGGCAATAAGAGAAAACCCCTTGATAAACCTCCTGTAATATCCAGCCAAACCTAAGAAACTGCAGACCTCTATGACATTCATAAGTGCCTTCCAATCAAGCATTGCCTCAATCTTCTTTGAATCTACTCGTATACCCTCTGCAGAGATGACATGTCCTAAGAAAGCAATCTCAAACAACCAAAACTCACACTTACTGAGCTTAGCATAGCCACTTTTCTCTCGAAGTCTGTAGAACCATCCGTAGGTGATGATCATGATCCTCTCTAGTCGGAGAGTACATTGAAATATCGTCAATGAAGACCACCACAAACGATCCAAGTAAGGATGAAAGATCTGGTTCATCAAATCCATAAACACTACTTGAGCATTTGTTAACCCAAATGGCATCACCAAAAACTCATAGTGGCCATATCGAGTCCTGAAAGCAGTCTTAGGCACATCCGACTCTCTAACACCCAACTAATGATACCCTAATCTCAAATCAATCTTCGAGAACACTGTGGCCCCTCTCAATTGATAAAATAAATCATCTATCCGAGGCAATGGATAACGATTCTTCACTGTCACCTTATTAAGCTGCTTGTAGTCAATGTACAATCTCAAAGTGCCATCCTTTTTCTTCACAAATAATACTGGAGCGCCCCAAGGGGACACATTAGGTCAAATAAAACCCTTATCGAGCAACTCCTGAATCTGGATCTTCAACTCTCTCAACTCAGTAGGAGCCATCCGATACGGAGCTATAGATATCGGTGCAGTACCTTGCATAACCTCAATACTAAAATCAACCTCTCTCGCAGGAGGTAAACTTGTCGACTCCTCGGGAAACACATCCGGGACATCACATACTGTCTGAATCTCATGGACACTTGGAGATCTCTACTCAAGCTCAAGTACACAAGCTAGAAATGCCTCACATCCGTGCCGAATTATCTTCCTAGCAATAATGGCTGAAATAACATTAGAGAGGTAATATATCCTCTCTCCCACAACTACAATCTCCTCTCTAGATGGAGTCCGAAGAGTAATCCTCTTACATCTACAATTAACAAAACCCATGTCTGGATAGCCAATCCATGCCCAATTTCACATCATACTCTCGAAAATGCAACTTTATCAAATCTCTCGGGAATACATACCCATGAATGACTAAAGGGAAATCTCTTAACACGGTCAACTACAACACTTTGACCCAAAGTACTAGTGACTTCAATGTTGTGCTCTAGTGTGTCAGCATGCATACTACCCAGTCTACCAACATGTATGCATATATATGAATGCATGGAGCCCGGATCAATCAAAGCAAGTACAAAAGTGTCAAAGATAGAGAAAGTACCTGCAATGACATCCAGAGCATCCTGCTCCTCCCTGATCCTGATAGCATAGGCCCTCGTCAGTACTTTAACCTCTGGTCTATCCACTGTCTCAAAAATTGGCCTTTGACTCCTAGTACCATGTGCATCACCACAGCCTCTACCTCAGCCTCTCTAAACATAAGGAGTTGGCCTCCTAACCTAGAAAACTGAACCAATCACTGTCAATGGGAAGTTTCTAATCATATGCTCAGTGTATCAACATCTACAACAAGCGCCCGCGGCTCTCCTGCATGCACCAAAATGTCTTCTGCCACACTAGGTGCAAACTGGATTATCTAACCATGCAACACCTCCACCACTAGCAACAGATGTAGCCTGAGGGGCATAACTATCCACCTCCTCATCAGACAGGTCCTGAGACATAACTCGAAACCTACAAAGACCAACAGGTTCGCATCAGAGAGAAATTCCCAAATAGACTAATATGGCATGTATTTAACTTAAATCACTTATGTAACTACTCCAATCAAATAAACTCCCACACCTAATTATAAATCCTAAAATCGCCTAAACCGCGCTATGATACCACTAAATGTAACACCCACCGGTGAATCCCAGAGGACCCGACGACGAGCACCACATTCGGTGTCGAAGCATTGTCTTATCTTACTTAATAATTCTAAACCATATATTAGAAGTGGCTAAGTTTTCATAAAGAGGCAAGTAATATAGTTTTAAAAAATTAAATTAAGGAAATTCCTATGAAAAATTCACAAGAGTTTTCCTTAAAAATAAACCTTGCCCAACAAATGAAAACAAAGCACTTCGAAATATATTCCTCCAAACTCCCATACTACAAATCAACATAAAAGGATACGTAGCACTTCTAAATATTCACATCAAGCCATCTTAGGTTCTATCATATTATATTACCATTCATTTAAAGAATTAATTGCTAACAATCATACACCTGAAATTCATATAAAGATAAAACTTCTTAATTAATCACAAATCTTATTAATTTACAAACTCAATATATACAACTTCTTGTAATGTCACTATACGTGCCACAATACATCTTAGCACATATCCTACCCAAAAATAGAGTTTCTTTTATGATGTTATGCCTTTGGTCTTCAACTATCACCCACTGCTCTAATTCTACGTGTGACAAAAATCAACGCACTGAGTATATCACTCAGTGGTGCTAGTAAAGGTTGCCTAGGCAACAAACTTAAAATTTACCTTCAAATATTTAAATCAAATATAAAAATATCGAAGGTGTACAAATCAAGTTAAATATTTCAAAAATCGTAAATAAATTCATCCTTAAAAGTAAATTCATAGTTTGACAAATATAAGAGAAATTCTATAAATACCATATAATTCCTTTTTTTTCTTTATAACAGAACATAATTTATTCTTAGTTAAGGGCTCATATATATGCTAAGAGAAATATAATCAGATTCGATTACGTAGATACAGAATTGGCCTGTGAAAGCACCACCAGATGTGGCCTGTGAAAGCACCACCAGAAAATTAGCATATGAAAGCGCCACCCAATAATTGGCCTATGAAAGCGCCATCAGATAATAAGCATGTTCACTTATTCAGAAAGGCATTCAGAGCCTAGCATATGATCATAGCACATAGTATAACAGAAAGGCATCAAAGCCGAGCATGCTCATAACTGAAATAAATCTCATCTTACCATATTTCAACCATGCATACTTGAGCCCAAAACAAATCCATTTCTTTACAAAGCATCTTTAATCATATACAAGATTCCTTAGCAAAACATCTCATAACTTAATACTTATTATTTTAAAATTTCTTAACTTACAACTTATAAACATCCATCAAAACCTACTTATGTTCCAAACAAAAATCATACTTTCATAGTACACATATACATATAGCTTAAAATACTGAAAAACTACCATTAGAAAAACAAAAGCATGCCTTACCACCCTAGGGTGGTTCGGCCTCTTTGTGTCAACAAAGGGGAAGGAGTTTCCCTTTCACTAAATGCCACATTTCAAGCTAAAAATACTTAGTTAAAGCATTAAAAACTTTATTTAAACACATTTAGACCTAAAAACTCATTAAAGTCCAAATCAAGCATAAAAATCAAAGAAAACTCAAGGCCCTTCACCAAGCAAGGTTCACTAATCATAGGTCTCATGCTTTATTAATTAATTAATTTTATGAGTGAAAAAATTGAGAATATATATAGTTGAATTGAAAAAATAATGTGTGACATCCCGACCCAGCAAAGCGATTCTTAGAGAGCAGGTAGAAAGCATTCCTAGCAAGCTTCTAGGATGACAGGCTAGCTAGGGAGTGAAATGCGGTACACAGGAATGAATCGGATCATATATCAAAGAAGGGGTAACTAATCATTAGAGGCGTCTTTTGGTGGAATGGCTAGAGATTTGAAAGAACTCCAAGATTAAGCGTGCTCGCTTGACAGAAATACTAGAATGGTTGGCCCCATGGCAAGTTCCCATTTCACCTACGGGACAAAACCGTGCGGGGTTTGCCGATCTAATATGGGATGGATCCGGCTTGATCCAAAGCAGATAATTCCTCTGGTGGTTGGAGTCAAGGCGTTACAATTTGGTATCAGAGTCTAACCCCCTCTAGTAGATATATGGTTCGAGGATGAACCATACGGAAGCTGGTCGGTCTGTAACATCCCAAACCAGCAAAACGATCCTAAGAGGGCAAGTAGATAGCATTCCTAGCAATCTTCGATGACAGGCTAGCTAGGGAGTGGAATGCGGGACACAAGAATGAATCGAATCATATATTGAAAATGGGGTAACTAATCATTAGAGACGCCTTTTGGTGGAATGGCTGGAGAGTTGGAAGAACTCCAGGGTTAAGTGTGCTCGCTTGACAGAAATCCTAGAATGGGTGATCCCCTGGGAAGTTCACATTTCACCTGCGGGATAAAACTATACGGGTGTTGCCGATCTAGTATAGAATGGATCCAGCTTGATCCAAAGCGAACAATTCCTCTAGTGGTTGGAGTCAATGCGTTACATAATGAATGCAATGAATTTATTATTAATAAAATAAACTCATTATTTAGTTTATTAATTATTGATAAGAAATCGAAAAAATCAATTGTATGGGATAATAATTTGTTGAAAATTTAAAGTGAAGAGTTTTATAATCTAGTTTCTTTTAATTAGTTAATCAAATAAAAATAATGGAAAATTAAAAAAAAACCACATAAGTAAATACATTTCTTAACATAGAAAATGAAGAGTTTTATAATTTAGTTTTTTTTAATTATTTAATCAAATAAAAAATAATGAAAAATAGAAAAAGAGCCACGTAAGCAAATACATTTTTTAACATTGTGCCACATCATCAAATAGGACTCAGTTTATATATATATATATATATTAGATATAAATCAATTAAATCAATACTTAATAATCTAAGTAAAATTATAATCAAATATAAATTACAATTTTGTCTTTAACTCCACAAAACTTATTTGTAACCAAGTCATGTTTGATTCAATTTCTTGTTTTCACTTTCTTATATCCATTCTTTTGTGTGTGACTTCTAGGTTCCAAATATGTTGGTAATAAATATTAATTAATTAATATTTAAAAGTCAAGTATATTGTCTAGAAACATGTTAAGACTACCCAAATATCTAGAAAGTCAAAATGGTTTAACTTAAACTTTTAGTACATAATTTATCAGTTTAATTAATATCTCTTCATCATTAATGTTCTGATTTAGTAATTAGGCATGGAGTGTCTCTGCTTTACTAAATCATATTAGTTCTTTTAACCTTAGCCATTTATCAGTTGAATGAAATTTTAAATCTCATTTGCTAATTTCATTCTACCTTGCGCAACGATTTCTTAGTCAATACTAGTAGAGAATGATTAGAATACTTTCCCTAATTTACCTAGGATGATGAATCATCTCTTAATTACACAATTATCTCCACACAGTTCCTACTATGTCCAATTAATCATTACTTCTTATACTTATTATTTATACAATGAATAATGTGAATGAAGAATCAAAATATAATCACTTACACAATCTCAAGTCAAAGGATCACTTACACAATCACTTGAGTATTCCACAGACACAGGTAAATCTCCATATGAAATTCTCATGCAGGTCAATTCAGTGAACTTGTTTAAATAACAAGCACCTGCATATTAATTTTAGATATCACATATATCTCAACTTATGAGAATAACTGCTTCCCTGAGGAAAGAACATAATATATCAGTCTCAACAGCTCTAATCATTGCCCAATAATGAGGAAAACATCGACTAGGAATATTTAGAGACATTGCTTTAATGCAAATATAAAACTCATAATTATAATTACATTATAATTATCTTTTACCAAGATTCAATCAATAGAATATAAAATAAATAAATGTCTTTTATTAATAATCCAATATTTATTACATGAAATATTATATCCAAACTATAATCAATCAAATTGGCTACAGGGTATATAACTAATAATAATTTCCTTAATGGCTCAAGGAAATTAGTTGTAGAAATGTCCATAATCATCCAATTAGAATGACATACTAATGGTGTACGTTATGTGTGTATCATATATGATATGACCATCATGCCAAAGCATGAGACCTGCAATTAAAATTTAACTAATAAATCCCTTATTGAAATTTTAAGTACATATTAAGAATATGATTGATTCTCACCCATTGTTATAGCATGAACACCAGAGCTCTATTACATTTGACTTGTTGGGAAAATCTAAGGTTATTTTTAATTGAACATGTTTAATGCTATTAAATAACTTGAATAATGGTTTTACTTAACTAATTTGTATGATTTGGATGAGAAAATTCGTAATCATATAATATTAGGGCATAGGTTAGGCAAAACATATTTGATATATTTAGACAAAGAGTTGTTACTTAACTAATCTAAGAGTTACATAAAGATGTGATTGATAAGTTATGTTATTTACCTAAATTAATTCAATATAACTTGTTGGGAAAATCCAATGTTATATGGGTTAACTGGGATCTTAGCCTACTAGGAGATCTAAAAGTTGAATTTCACAAATTAATAGAAAGGGCTATTGATTTGAATAAAATGGTGGGAGATCTAAATTAAAAATTAAAGACCTTATTTAAGTTTATATTGCATGAAATTAAACTTGATATCTTTATATTTGAATATCAATTATCATCGCGAGTACCTATGTGAGGACGATGTGGCTTCCGCACAGCGTCTCATGGCTCTCTCGAGAGTTATTCAAGTAAACCGAATCAAACGAGTTTAGTTCATTTTAATTCAAAACAATTATTTTATTCAATCCCAGTGTTTCCTTACTATGGTAAAGTTTCAAAAATGTTTGAGTTGCCACCCTATTTTACTAAATTAGAAAAAATTCTCAGATTAATTAATTCATTGGAACTAATTGACCCAGTTTTAACTAGAATAGGTCCGAGAGTTGGATACGAAAATGGGAAGGTGTTAGGCATCTATTCCGCCCCGTCTAAACCGGCCTCCTAATTGTCCATATATTCATTCATTTATTAATTATAGTATTAAATTAAATTGAAATGTAAAATATTTTATGCAATTTTGAAAATAATGCCATTTAAGAATATCATCATCTAAACATTCATCCGTCATGAAATTTAAACAATCGTAAAGAAAGGGGGAGGAGAGCAGAATACAACCCTCCTAAAATACATTCTACCCATTTATCCTATTACATATTCTCATTTCCCTTTTAATTAATACAAATCAATAAAAATGAAATTATTACAAATCATATGGATAAAGTAACATTAAACTTAGAATATTAAACAAACAACAACAACAATTATATCATATTCAAATACTCATACAACATGATGGATGCAAGAATTAACTAAAAATCATCAAAATACAAATATTAGTTTAACAATAAAACAAATTAATCAAAGTAGACAATAGACAATAAAATGACAGAATATAAATTAATGTAAAAAATATTAGAGTTATTAATGAATTAGATAAACAACATATAATATATATTATAGAACAATAACTAAATGTACATAGAAAAATGCTAGAAAATAAAATATAATAATTTTAATGTTATTTCAAGTTCATGATCACAATTTTCATCTTGTTAAATGAATAAAATTCACAAATCCGATCAAGAAATACCCATTAAAATTGTTAACGTACTTATTTGGATCAAACATGGATTTTTGACCCTTAGGCCTAACCCACTTCAATCTCACAATCTAGACATGATTTGATATTTTTTAAGTTATTTGGCTTTTGAGTTAATGTTCTCATACCGTTGGAAGTGACTTTCGTCCGATACCAAGGTAATTGGAGTTCATAAATGTTTAAAAATCCAAAAATGTCAGAAAACCAGAAATTTACAGATTTCTAGGCTCAAGTGGCGTGTGCCATTTGCATATGGCATGCGCCACTTGCAAGTGGCTGGTGCCAAATCAGCCCAAAAAGTTTCAGATTTTTTGCAAAATTGAGTTTTTGCTGATTTCTCTCATAAATGACTCAATTTTTTATATTTTAACATCAAAATGAACTAGAAATATGAAAGAGATGAAGTTTAGACTTTCAGTTTACTTTGTTTTGAAGAAAATCATTAATTTGCTTGAAGTTGATGAAGAACACCTCAAGAACACTTAATCTTTGAAGATGATCCGAGTTTGTGTGTTTGATTTGCTTCTAGAAGTGTTTCTAATCCTAGAACACACTGACTATGTGTTGATAACACTCTCTCACTCCAAACTAGTAGAAATCCTAAGATTTTCGTGAAGAAAAGTTTTGATTATGTTTTTGATTTTATTTTGTGTTTGGTTTTATGTTTTTGGTGTTTTTGTTCTTAGTTTTCTCTAAACTTTGCAATTGTCAAACCCAAAAAAAAAATTGTCAACTCCTTAATTGTAGAGTTAGAGATGAATTTATAGGCAAATAGTGAAAACGACATTATTCACTGCCCATATGACATGTGGGCCCCACACGTGGGCCTCATTGATGGGTCCCACCTGTGGGTCCCATAACGATTCAATTTTTGATTTTTTGCGAAATCATTTTAAATGGTACATGCATCGATGTAAGTCAAGAAAATTTATCCCATGTGCAGCCGGCACGCATTTTCAGACCTTATTTCGACACAAACCCAAAAACGTGAAAATGATCCCATGGATCTAATTTCTTACCCTAAGATTATTAGTTCAAGAGTCAAATCAATTGGTCGTTTTGAACTCGTTCTACCATGAGAAATGTCATCACCATTGATGGGTCCCATAAGGATCATTGATGGGCCCCACATGTGGGCCCTACCAACAAACCGACCTGATTTTCATAAAATTGATCTAGGTGATGCAAGGAGTGCCCTAGGACACTGAGATGCATCTCAGGTGAACTTGAGATGCACTTATGGGTCTCATTTTGCCAAATAAGTGAAAAAAAGTGTTAAGGGTTGCACTTGTTAAACTCAGATCATTGCTTTGGGATCAAGTTCTTCTAGTGCTTCATCCTCTTCCTTAGTAGTACAAATTATCATCATTGAGTCTATATTTGGGGTAAAAATTATGCATATACGCTATGTCTGCATAGCATACTTGATGTTAATAAACTAACTAGAACAAACTTTATTGACTAATATTGCAATCTGAGAATTGTTATCAAGCAAGAAAGGAGATTGTATATCCTTGATAAGAATAAACCTGACATTCTCACTGATGATACTACTGAAGAAGAAAGGAATAATTTTATTCGTCATACTGATGACGATGAGCAAGCAACATGTGTGATATTAGCCAGCATGAGTTCTAAACTTCAAAAGCAACATGTGAATATGGATTCTCGTACCATTATCCTGCATCTCAAGGAGTTTTTTGACTCCCAAGGTAGGTCTAAGAGGTATGAGACCTTTAAAAAGTTGTTCCGCTGTAACACGGTAGAAGGCTCTTGAGTTTGTGTTCAAGTTCTGAAGATGATTGGCTATATTGAAAAATTGGGCCAATTGGGCATTGCCATGGACATGACCTAAGTATTGACTTAGTCTTACACTCCATACCACCCAGCTATTCACATTTTATTTTGAATTTTAATATGAACAAGTTGGATGCTTCCTTACCTGAGTTGCTTAGTATGCTTACTATTACTGAAGGAGCCCTTAAGAAGGAAACAACTCCTGTACTTCTAGTTCACCCTTCTAAGGCTAAGAAAAAGCCTAAGAAGAAGTAGAATAAGAAGGCACTGAAGCCTAATGGAAGTGTAACTAGAGAAAAGGAAACTTGCCACTTCTATAGCAAGGATTGCCACTAGAGGAAAAACTGTAGGGAATATCTTACTACTGTAAAAGCAAAGAAGTATGCAAAAACTTATGCTTCAAGTATGTTTATGATTGAAATTAATCCTTCTATTTTTCTTGGGTATTAGGTACCTAATATGATTGTCATATTAATAACATGCAGGAGCTGAAAAAAATAGAAAATTGAAGAAAGATGGACCTATGTGTAGTATGTAAAGCAAATGTTACTGCATTAGCTTATAGAAACATATCTTGGCTTAGTATTAGAATTAATAATTATTATTTTATATTAGTACTTAGTAAAAATATTATTTTCAGTTTCATATTAAGTTTTGAACAATGGATTCAAATTTTGTTATTAAGAACAAAAATTGTTTTTAATAATGATATTTTTATGAAACTAGAATTAATATTGATGATTTCTATAATATTTCTATTGATAGATTTCTCATCAACATAAATAACAAGAAATCTAAAATAGATAATAAAACTTATCGTATCTTTGGCATTGTAGACTTGGTCAAATTAATAAAACAAGAATCACTAAATTGCATAAAGATGGATACTTTGAACTTTTTTTTTATGAATCATATGAAACTTGTGAATCCTGTTTGATGGATAAAATAACTAAAACACCCTTTACGTGACAAGGTGAAGGGTAAAAAAAATTATTGAACGTAATACATTCAGATGCATGTGGACGAATTACTCCCCACGCCATAGGTAGATGTGAATGTTTCATTATAGTTACTGATGACTATACTAGATATGGTTGTGTGTGTGTGTGTGTGTGTATAATGAAACACAAATCTAAATTTTTTAAAAAGTTCAAAGAATTCAAAAATGAAGTTGAGAAACTAACTGGAGTATTAAAACACTTTGATCTGATCGAGGCAAAAAATACTTAAGTATTTCGAGATTATCTATTAGAAAATATGAATCGTACTTTATTAGATATAGTGTGATCCATGACTAGTCTTTCAAAATTATCTTCATACTTTTGAGGATATACATTAATAATGCGATGTACCTTCGAATTAGGATTCCATCTAAATCTGTTGATAAGATCCCATATAAGATAGGGGCCAATACATTTATGTGAAGCGTTTAGGATCTAATAGTTATGAGCTAAATCAGACAGATGTAAGTTTGTAGGATATCCAAAAGAAATTATTAGATATTATTTCAACCATCATGTTAAAAAAAAAATGTTAATCTCAAAATATGCTACCTTTCTAGAAAAGATATTTATCTTCAAAGGAAGCAGTGGGAGCTAGGTAGAACTTGAAAAGTTCAAGAACCTTAAACATACATTAAAGATGGAACTAGAACAAAAAATTGTTACATTATATGAACAGTCTAAATGTATTGGTTAAAGAACCACGGCGTAAATCTGTTAGGATGAATCATACTCCTTCAAAGGTTTTACCTTTTCTTGGAGACTTGAACCTAATAAATATAAAGGAGAAATGTTTGACATTTTACTTGCGATTGCAGCATATTATGATTATGAAATTTGTCATATTGATGATAAAATTGCATTTTTAATTAGCAAATCCAATGATTTTTGAATTAAAAGTATTTCCTAATATAGGATGCAGACTGCAAAAGTACATTGGTAGACTTAAGTAAGCTTTTACGGAATAAGACAATTTGTTTTAATAAAATAATCAAAATAGTTTGATTATATTAAAAACGTGAATGATCTTTCTATCTATAAGAAGGTTAGTGGCAGTTGAACGATATTTTATATTTTGTATGTTGATAACATATTAATAATAGGAAATTACATTCTACTACTTAAAATTTTGGCCATCCAAGAACTTCTCAATTAGAGAAGCGGCTTATATAATTGGTATTAAAATCTATATGGATAGATTTAATAGGCTATTAGAATTATCTAAATTTACAGATGTTGATAAAGTGCTAAAATAGTTTAGCATGGAGGAATAAAAAAGGGGATTCCTACCTGTATATCAATTTGATCCGGATGAAAGTCATTGGACTGTTGTTAAAACTATTTTTAAGTATTTAAAAATAAGTAACGATACTTTTCCATTATCAAAAAAATAATGAACTAAGAGTTCATGGATTAATTGGTGCCATAGGATAAAACACATGGGTAATTGATTTTGTGCAAGTAGGAGATTGTTAGTTATATGTCCTATAGCCAATTTGATTGGTTATATTTTAGATATAATTTTTCATGTAATAAATATTTTATATTAATTAAAGAGCATTTATATTATCCTTTATATTCTATTGGATAAATTTTTGTACAAGATAAAGTTTATGAGACAATACTGCATTGCAAAATAAATTATAATGTGGTTATAATTATGATTTTTATATTTGCATTAAAACAATGTCTCTAAATATTTCTAGTCAATGTTCTCCTCATTATTGGACAATGATTATAGTTGTTGAGTGTCACGACCCAAAACCGTGGGCCGAACCGACACTAGAAACTAGGTAAGCTTAAGGCCTTCAAGACCCGTAGTAAGCCTAAATCATAATAACTAAATAATCCAATTGTTCACTAACAATAGTGAGCCCATAAAATATTTACAAGTACTAATATAGTAGTCACATGATCTCGGTCCAATATTAAATTTCTCAAATAATATACAGTTCAAGCCCAATAAAATATATCTGAACTATAACACGACTACTGTTTATGCATGTATCCAAATAAATAATTTAATACAATTCATAATTTCACAAATTAACATACCCAACAATGGTACCTAATCAACTACTCAATCCTACAACTGCGGAGTCCAAGACTATCTAGACCAGAGAAACTCTCAAAGTGCCAATAAATTAATTTAAATAATTATAAAAATATAGAAATATACTTTGATAGCCCTGCAAGAAAGACTACAGAGTTGTAACCGTATTTGAACGGAGTTATATTTCCTAGAAAGTTGGGTGAGAAGGGGATGAGTTCTGCAACTTAGTAAATAATAATACATAATACATAACCCAAGTTGTCAAACACGATAACCCTAGACACTTCTAATTGAGCATTCATCAGTCATACAATGTTAATCATAGCACCCACAAGTAATACCATCCATAATACACATCAAGTAGTCGTTAGTCAATGAAATCACCTTAACAGGATCATGCTCTCCCTAAGCATGCTTTAATATCCATCATAACATATAATATAATCTCATGGTCTTATGACTTGTGCATCCAGGGTGCCCACCCCCTTAAGAAAAAAATCATAATCAGATAAAAATATTTTTCATAAAACAATTTTCTTTCTAAAAATGTTTTTCCATGACACATGTCATAATCTAGAGTGCACAAGGGGATGCGCCACTCCCACCGCTTATGGCCCAGTGACAATATTCTCACCATGCTCGTACTCTCAATCCTCAATGATTCACATCGTTCCAACTCCCACCGCTTACCTATTAACGACATTCTCGCCATGCCCGTGCTCTCAACCCCGGGTGATTAACGCTGTCCCAACTCCCACACAATAATCATATTATATTAAATACAAACAATCATTCACAGAATTTATTAATGCACATCCATAAGTATATATATATATATATATATATTTAAGTACTTGAAAATAAATAAATGCAAGATTTAAAATAATTATGCATTCATGAATTTGACATGTATTATATATTATTACTCACGGTGACGGTAAGATTTCAAATTCTAATTTGAGTTTTGGCTTAGAGGGCAGTAAATGAGCTCGAACAATCTAAAAATTTTAAGAATATAAGAAAATAATTTAATTAGATAATTGACCAAATAAAAATAAATAAATAGGAAATTAATATTTAAATCATAATCTAACCTAGTGTTGTAACTAAGCTAAATTCTGCATCATTCTCCTGATAAATATCAATAATTTCAATGATCCTATTATAACTTTCAAAATAATCTAATTCACCATCGTCATAATTCATAATAATTTTCACCTTTCACCAAAATTATTGTAATTAATTCCTATTAGTAATTAAATCAATCACCATTCTAATTTCAGATAAATATTATTTTTCCACCAATAAATTTCCTTTTTACTTAATTTATTTGAAATTTCCAAACAATCAACAACTATATAAATTATTTACTTTATACTTACCATGCAAATTACACAATTAAATTAATTTAATATCTAAATTGCTCTTATTAATTAAATTCTTTCTACCTAAACTAATATTCACAATGATTCTATAATTAGCTTAACCTCAATTTGATTTAATTCCACCAACTCAATTACTATCACTTATTTTTATTTTATTCAATCCTTAATAATAACTCATTCCCCTAATTAATTGTAATTAAATAAAATCTATTAATCTTAATCCTTTATTGATATAAACCAACTTAATATGTTTTTATTTAACTAAAATTCACAAAACTTAGTCATTAATTCACTGTCGCATAATACACAATTAAAATATAAATTATGAAGAGAGGAACTAAGTACAATTAAAATACACAATTTACTGTTGGTCCTGACATATCACAACCATTGTTTTTAACAGGAAAAATTTTTATTTAATACTAATCTGTCAATAATTAAAATCCTCAATCCATTTATTATTATTATTATTATTATTATTATTATTATTGTTGTCGTCGTCGTCGTCTTATCAAACCCAAAATTAATCAAAATCCTATAATCAATCTTTAACTACTAAAATCCTTTAATTAAATCAATCTTCATATCAAATATATATTATCCAATACCCAATTTAATAAATCAATTAACCACTAAACTAATAAAATTAACCATCGTCACCCAATCAACCACCAAAATAATGACATTAACCAACCAAAATACTAAAAATCAATAAAAAATTCTGGGAATAATTTTCAATATCCCAAAAATTATAGATCGGATGGATCGCGACTGAGATTGAGTAGGAGACAGCACGATAGGTATGGAGGAGGGAGGAGACAGCACGATGAAGGCGAGCGGTGGTGACTGTGGCGATGGCTGGCGTGCGTAGAGAGAGGGATTGAGAGATCGCGAGAGGGAGAGGGAATGAGGAGAGAGAAGAGGGAACGAGAAAATGAGAGAGAGTAATCGAGAGAGGGAGATGAGTGTGCAATAATGGAAGGGAGAGGAAAAATTATTGCTATACGCTTTCTAGAAGCCACTATGCCATTCTGGTTGATTTGAACTGGTTTGGCCTAACTTGATTTTTAGCAAATCAAATGGTTTATGGTCCAATTAAATATCACATGATGTAATTTTATTGGTTAAAATTTTACAATTAATTTCTAAATAAATAATATTTAAAATTAAAAATTTCGGATATTTCAATTCTCTCTTTTTTATAAAAATTCATCCTCAAATTTTAAAAACAATAATATAGAATAATAAAATAAACATAGCATGTTAATAAAAGATATAATTCATTTGAATGAAAAAGGTAAGAGCATTTTGTCCTAATTCTGTCTCATATGACAGGTATCCTTTCATATATAACTTAAATTAATTCATATTCTGCTAAGTTCTCATCTTATATTTTCTCCTAACAACTAGAAGATTTACACTTTTAACGTAAAAAAGTTTCATAATATGTCATACCAATGTTTGCCTGATAATTGTTATTAGAAGCAAACTCTACCAATGACAAGTGCAAATCCCAACATCCCCAAAATTCTATACGTTCATCCAAAGCATGTATTCCTAAGTTTAAATTTTTCTTCTCAGATTATTCATCAGGCTCTAGTGGAAAGTCGCACTAATGTCAAGTCTAGTTCCCATAATATATGATAAATTTTAATTCGAAACAATTTCTTGTACATTTTTAATTTCTAAAACACTCTTCAAGTTTGAAATCACATTCTTAAGACTATTATTTCCATTTTTGCTAATTTATATACATCATATCTCTATTAGACTTCAATCACCATGTAATAATAATAATTTTGATAAACTCACTCAGATCATCATAACTTGTATCCCTTCAATATTTCTTATAGCTGATTCATTTCTTCTACTTGCATATCAATTTATCCTTTACATAGTCAAGTGAACTAAATATTAATTTCTTACTTGAGTCTTTTATGCTAAATGTTTATAAGAACTCTTTTTACTACTAAACTAATTACTATATTCGAACAATAATTACCTATCCACTTTGAATTATTTTAACTCAAAAATCAATGCAAAATAAATATAGCAAAACAACACTCAGAATGAATTCTTACAAATTCATAAAATTCATATATCATCCTAGACTGTATTTATTGGTACATAAATACTCAAAAAAATTCAATTCTTCTTCAAAGTATCAATTCAACCAGTTTATAACTATAACAGTTTATTTTATTCACAATACCTACATACCTCATACATAATTTATGCAAACTTAAAATATATTTACTCTACAAACATTCATTATCTCTTATTTACTTATATCCATACAATTACATATATTTATGGCTATTGCACCTTACTTTGCATACTTGTGACATCCCGACCCAGCAAAGCGATCCTAAGAGGGCGGGTAGAGCAGGGCTCCAGGCGAGCTTCTAGGATGGCAGGCTAGCTAGGGTAGTGGAATGCAAAACACAGGAATGAATCAGATCATATATCGAAAAGGGGGTAACTAATCATCAAAGGTACCTTTTGGTGGAATGGCTGGAGAGTTGGAAGAACTCTAGGATTAAGCGTGCTCGCTTGACAAAAATTCTAGGATGGGTGACCTCTTGGGAAGTTCCTATTTCACCTACGGGACAAAACCGTGCAGGTCTTACCATTCTAGTATGGGATAGAACTAGCTTGATCCAAAATAGACAATTTCTCTGATGGTTGGAGTTAGGGCATTACAATTTGGTATAAGAGCTTGACTTCCTCTATTAAACATATGGTTCAAGGATGAACCACGCGGAAGCTGGTGGGCTTGTGATATCCCAACTTGGCAAAGCGATCCTAAGAGGGTGGGTAGAGCAGGGCTCCTGACGAGCTTCTAAGATGGCAGGCTAGCTAGGGTAGTGGAATGCGGGACACAAGAATGAATCAGATCATATATTGAAAAGGGGGTAACTAATCATCAGAGGCGCTTTTTGGTGGAATGGCTGGAGAGTTGCAAGAACTCTAGGGTTAAGCGTGCTCGCTTGACAGAAATCCTAGGATGGGTGACCTCCTAGGAAGTTCCCATTTCACCTGCGGGACAAAATCGTATGGGTCTTACCGTTCTAGTATGTGATGGAACCGGCTTGATCCAAAGCGGACAATTCCTCTGGTGGTTGGAGTTAGGGCCTTACAAATAAGGCTTTCTAAGCCTATTCAAGCTTGTTTTGAAGGTTAGTGCAATAATATTCTAATTCTCCTTTCATTTTCTTAAGTTTTCAATTTTAGGTTTTTGAAGGAATTTTGAGAATAGGGCCTTACAAATAAGGCTTTCTAAGCCTATTCAAGCTTGTTTTGAAGGTTAGTGCAATAATATTCTAATTCTCCTTTCATTTTCTTAAGTTTTCAATTTTAGGTTTTTGAAGGAATTTTGACAACTTTGTATGTTTTTGTTAAATTGATGAATTTTGATATTAGAGGTGTACTTAGGGTGGACTGGAAGTCATTTTTTACCCTTTTATAATTTCCATCCATTTCTAAATTCTTCAAAAAGGTTGTAGCTCTATTTTTTAGCTTTCCAAAAGATCCTCTTATGTTCAATTCCAATACTTGTAGCTCAACTTATGATTTAAATACCAAAACTGGTTCTGTTATGGTGTCTCACATGTAAATCCGAATTGATTGTCCCTTTTGGCCACTAAAATGGAAAGATAATATCTCGTGTTCTTCATAAAAGTTATAGTTCTACTTCTTAGCTTTCTAAATCATCCTCTTGTGTCTAATTTGAATACCTATAACTCAACTTATGATTTTTATACCAAATATGGTTGTGCTAAATCGTGTTTGGATTGTTGATTTGTGTTTTTGGGTTTCTTTCACCCTCTTAGAAAATGATCTGGACTATGGTCCCTTCATGACATTTGTATCATTTTATCTTATCTTTCCAATTAATTAAGTTTTACTCAATTTGGAGACCTACAACTTCAGTTATATCCTGAAAACCCAGCAAACATTAGGTTTACGAAAATGCTAGAAATTTCTTGATTTAAATAATTTTATACTATATTAGGTGTATATATATATATATATACTTAATCAATTTTTATGCTCTGATCAAAATAAATCAACCACGAATGAGTAGCTGTTGGATTTTGAATCCAAAATATTTTATTCCAAGCCTCCTTATAATCAAAATAATTATAAGTAGGATTGTACTTATGCAGAGCTTTAAATTTAATGGGTGTATGCAAAGAGGATGCTGGCCAATCCTTAGGATGGATTACCCTTTTAATTTGTAAAGATGAATAAGAAATTACATCTTTATTTTTAACATCAAACGTATGCTTTATTTTTACTGAGTTTGAATCAATCAAAATATGATGATAATATGCATGAGGTTTTGATAAATCAGATGGTTCAAAGTACCAATCCTCTAGGTAAACATTTTTTAAAATCTGCCAGGGACTAGTATTATTGTATCCATCTTTTATTGTAATTTCAAAATCATGCATAGGTTTTACAAACCATTTATGTACATGATGTGCATATTGGATTTTTGGCAAATCCACAGCCTTTAACGGATTTGATAAGTCTTTATCGTCTACCATTTGAGACGGACTAGCCATACCATGAACGGGTATGATCGCTTTAGGGTTTGAAGACATACCTGCAGAGGAAGAGGCTACCTCTTGCATTGATTTTACTTCTTGTAATGCCTTTAAAATTTCTGAAGATTGAGATAATTCTTCAATCCATTTTTTAAGGTCTTTACTGGGGGTGGTTTTAGTGTTTAAAGGTTTATTTAAATCTTCAGAATGATCTGAGAGGCCTTCAGTTGGTGAGTCTGACTCACTCTGTACTATTTCCTTTCCCTTATTCTTCTTTCTGCCCATTATTCTGTAAGAATTCTCTGGTTAGAAAGTCTGGGATATTATTACAAGAACCTTTAATAAATTCTATATCAAAATCAAAAATGCTTAAAATCACTTGCCATCTAGCAAAGATTTGTTTAGAGGCAAGGTTTTTAACATCTTTCTGCAAAACATCTTTTGCAGATTTTCAATCAATTCTCAATAAAAATTTTTGATTTGATAAATCAGACTAAAAATTGTTTATACAAGTAACAATACTCAAAATTTCTTTTTTAATAGTTGAATATTTTAGTTGTGTAGGATTCCAATGTCCTGATGTATACTGAATGATACATTCTTTATTATTTATAACTTGTTTTAATATACCACTATAACCTAAATCTGAGGCATCAGTTTCTACTATCTTAAATGCATCAGGATTAGGAATATATAAATATGGTATTTCTTTGACTAATGATTTAATTTTTTTAATTATCTGTGTATGCTCATTTGTCCAAGGACCAGCATTCTT
>CANUEP010027583.1:0-86196 GCA_947857235.1 Jatropha podagrica
GTTGTGATATATTGTTGTATGTATGAGTAGTATAGTTTAGGGTAAAGGGTAGCTTAGGTATTTTGGAAATAGCCTACATCTATAAATAAGAGTGAATTGTATCTCATTGGTATGAAAGAAGTAATAAAAGCTCTCTCATTACACAGAAAATCAACAGTCTCACTCATGAATTTTGTTTAAATCCTTATTACTAATTCTATTGGTTCAAGAGTTCTTCATGCTACTGACTTTTCTTTTATTTTTAATATATCTAATATCATTTTGGAAAAAATTAGTAAAATGCATATTCTTTATTCTTTTTTAAAGATTTATCTTTTGAAAACTAAAATACATAAAGAAATGGGATTAGAGTCTTATATGCCCACCACCTTAGGGTTACTCTCAGTTAAAATACCTTCCTTATCCTCCGAGTATGAGTGAATGGTCTAGGCTTCTCCGACTAGCTTCAATACTGGATCTTGCTTTCACCCTTTTCATGGAGGTTTTAAAGTCCTTTATATAAAAAATATTTGAGGGATTAGATGGTGTTTGATATATTAGAAAGTAAGAGAAAATGTGAGAGTTTGAAAGGTTATTTTCTTTTCTATCTTATTATTATTTTTCTTTTTTGAAACATAAGAAGAAAGAAACAAGATTACACCTCCATGACAAAGCAAGTTTTTACACCTGAGGGGTGAGATGGGATGACGGTCTTAAGTTTGATCCCTAGGTATGAAATCTCTTTAAACACTTGATATTAAAGCGAGTGTTGTGCCCCTCCCTTTTGGGCTATGTGATTTGCCCCCCTCCTTTGTGGGCCTCTTATGTTTATATTATTAAATATTGTAACTAAAAAAATACAGGTTTGAAGGGAATACAAAATTTCATAAAACAATATTAAATGTCAAAAGAAGACACTTGGCACATGCGTTTATTTAAGAAAGTGTCTTCTTTTGAGCCTCAAAGCCAAACAATGTCATAATAGTAGCAACAACGCTTTCTTCTCTTTCATTTTTTTCTTTAATTCTCTTCGATGGCACTAGTATAACGTGTCGAATGTCATCAGGAAAAAGGTCCATCAACCCAGGAAAAATAATTAGAAGCCCCAAGCTTCCACCTTTTATGAATTTTAGAACTTTATTAGGAACCAAATAAGCATGTTGAAAAAAAAAAATTATTCACTTGGCAGCTAACATGTCAAAGCTTATCGCATAATTCTTGTAACTGAAGAACCTTCTCGCTTAGTTTACATATGCATAAGCGTGTTGTTACAAAGTTGTATTTCTCACCACAATTGCACCTTGAAGTCTCATAATCTAAAGGAAAACGACCCACTAAAGCGAGAAAACCATTAAAACATAGTTCAATTTTGATTTCTCAATGTCATAATTCCTCCACTTTAGTCTATTCAAAAAAATTCTTTACTTCAATGGCTCAAGATCCAATTTATTTGTCGTTGGAGTGCCATATAGGTGGAATAAAACCAGTGACACTCGCGCTTAGGCGGTTAATCTCTCTCTTCCAATCTAGCATGGAATGTGGCATTTTTATTACAAAAAATAAAACCTTACATGCAAGGTATGCTTTTCGAGAAGATTAGGATGTCAATGAGGTTAAAAGTGTAGACATTAATCATCCTTATGCATTAAGCCCATAAAGAATACATTATTTGTGACATCCCGACTCGATAAAGCGATCCTAAAAGGGCAAGCAGAGCAGAACTCCTAGTTAGCTTCAAGGATGACAGGCTAACTAGGGTAGTGGAATGCGGGACAAATGAATGAATTGGATCATATATCGAAAAGGAGAAAAGTAATCATCAGAGGCGCATTTTGGTGAAATGGCTTGGAGAGTTGGAAGAACTCCAGTGTTAAGCGTGCTCAGTTGATGAAATTTCTAGGATGGGTGACTTCTTGAGAAGTTTCCCATTTTTCCTACAAAACAAAAACGTGCTCAGTTGAGCTCCTGGGCTTCTAGGATGGTAGACTAGCTAGGATAGTAGAATGCGAAAAACAGAAATGAATCAGATCATATATCGAAAAAAAAATAATCATCAAAAGTGTCTTTTGGTGAAATGGCTTGGAGAGTTGAAAAAACTCTAAGGTTAAACGTGCTCATTTAATGAAAATCCTAGGACAAGTGACCTCTTGAGAAGATTTTCGTTTCATCTGCAGGATAAAATCGTGCGAGTCTTGCTTATATAATATGAAATGGAGCTTGTTTGATCCAAAGCGAACAATTCTTTCGATGGTTGAAGCTAGCATGACATTATTACCTAAGCAAAATTTATAATAAAAAAAATCAATTAATTCAGTTGCCATGTGTTGGGTGTAACTGAACTGCTAATCAAAAACCAAGTTTTTCTTTATAAAATAACAAAATTTTCTTACCACTGAAATAACAAATTTGGTTGGTTCAATTCAATTATTTGAATATTATTGAATAACACGAAAATAAATAGAAGTCTTCATGAAATACCTGAAAATTTTAATATAAAAAATTATTCATGTAAATTTAATTGTAAAAATTTTAACTAGTAAAATTGTGCCATGTAGATATTTAATCAAACCCAAAAATCAATTGGTTTGCCGAAAATCAATTAGAAAGCCAAGTTAAGGTGTTGAATCAGGCGAAACCAATTTGAATTGAACTGGAATGACCCAGAGGCTTCTAGAAACTCTAGCCCATTTTGTTTTCCTTTCCTCCTCTCTTCGCGCCTTCCTTCTCTCTCTCCTTCCCTTCTCCTTCCTTCTCTCTCACTACGCCGCCGGCCACCACGCAACAATACCACCCCACGCCGCCTCCAGCTCTAACAACTCCTCCCTTCGTGGCGCGCCATCCCGGGCTCCTTCCTCCCCTTCTCGCCCGGCAACAACAAGCTCAGCCGGACCTTGCACTAGATCGCAGCTCCTCTATGGGATCTTGACTCTGCCATCATAGGTTGATGCCGTTACCTTCTCCAGCTCACAACTCTGGCCTTCGCGTAGCACCTCAACGCCATCTGCGACTCGATCTCGGTTCCTCAAGCTCGATCCGTTCGATCCCAATGAGCTCAACCTACTCCTTGTGTCTCCTCGATCTCAGCCGCGATCCAAGCCTTTGATTGCCTCTCCAACTTATATTTTGACTAACTGTGATTTTTGGGGTACTAAAATATTTTAGCTAATACCCAAAAATAATTAGTTAAATTTTATTAATTTTGTGGATGGTTGATATAGTTGATATTGTTATTTTTGGTAGTTGTTCGGTTTGTGTAATTTGGGTATTGTGGTAATTAATTTAATTATAGAATTTTAATTAATTATGGATCTTGATAAATATTGAAATTGATTGAGTTGATTAATTAAAGATGAATTATATATTGGACTAAAAACAAACTAATTGCAGAATTGTTATAACAATAATTAGGGAATTTTAATTAGTTTGATGTTGAGAATTGATTATTATGGTTTGATTAAATTAAAAATAAGTCATAGAGAATAATTTGGTATAGTTAAAGTAATTTAAGACAGGATGGAATAATGGCAGTAGCATTTACTTGAAGGATTGCTAAATATTAATTTAGGTAGAAAGGTTTATTAAAGTAAAGCAAATTGGGTTATTGAATAAATTTAATTGAGAAAACTACTGGTAATTGTAAAATAGGTTTTTGGTAGAATGATTAAATATATATTATGAATTAAATAGTGAAATTATTGATATATTTTTTATTTGAACTATAAGATTGAAATCGAATAATAAATAGTTTAATAAGAAATTATAGTTTGTTGGGGTTAATTCACAAATAGACATAAAAATATATTTTTGAGGTTATTGAAATTAAGGAATTAAGTGATTAAATATAAGAATATATTTTTGTGTTATTAAAGGAGTCAGAATCAACTAAAATAAATAATTTATACAGTTGCTGAGTATATGGAGACTGTAAATAAATTAAATAAAAAGAAAATTTATTGGTGGTAAAGTAGCAGTTATTTTTAAAATTAAGATTTTATTATGTGAATTATATTGTTGATGAATTATGTTATTTAAAAGAATATAATCAATTGATGGAAGGATTTATTTTAAAGTTAATTTTGTATGATATGATTTATTGGAGTTGAATTATAGGTTTATTATAATTTATAAATTAGAAGTTAAATATGAATTATTATTTTGGTAGTTGAATAACGGAATTGATTGATTGTTCGAGTGGATGGATTGTATGAAGAGAGTCTGATGAGTATATTAAGTCGCTATATTAAAATAAATGAGAAGTTATATTTTTTAAGGAAATGCTACTAAAATTTTTGAGAAGTTATATTAAGTTGCTATATTAAAATAAATGAAAGTTGCTATATTAAGCAGATAAATATAAATGAGTAAATAAGCATATTGAATTAATTCTTTAATTTTTTAGTTAAATAATTTACTTGTCTGATATTATTTTCCTTTATTATATGTGTCTTTCTAGATTGACTGAGTTTTCCTGCTCTTGCAAATTAGAATCTAAAGTAGAGTTGAATTATTCTATTATCAATGTAAGTAATAATAAATTGTGCATATTATCATCTATATACATGCATTTCATACATGTACCATACACCCTATATAATTGTGGGCCTAATGCGTAAATCTACCCTTGAACTTTTAGCATTTCTCCTAATAGCCCTTGAACTTTGCGAGGGTTCTATGATGACCTTAGACTTCAAAATCCTTCAGTAACAGTGACCCTGGCCACGTAGGAAAATTCGATTGTTTTACATGTGCAATGATATGGATTTTTAAATGACACATGTATTTTCACTTAATTCCACATTGGAAAAGACAATGCTGATTGTACAAAATTTATATTTCCTCCTTTCTCTCTTTCACTATTTCCATTTTGCCGCCCCCCCCCCCCCCTCTCTCTCTCTCTCTCTCTCTCTCTCTCTGTTTTTGTCTTTCAAAAGCTTAAAAAATACTGGACATGAGAAAGCCATCTCATATGATATTACCCATTCTCTGAGTGGCTTCCATGTGCGTTTTGTGAAGAATATTCCATGTGCATTCTGGTGACACTGCAGTGGGAAGAAGAAAATTGACTTTTGTGGGGATTTGTTTAAAGGTTAGTAAAGCTTCAACTTTTAACTAATGGAAAAGGTTGAAAACGAGTGTAAAATTAACACATTACATTCCTTTTCAATTTAAGGGTTTCTTGTTATTTGAGTGAAATGCAGAGGTTTTTATTCCTAGTTCATTTAGGGTTTGTCATTAACTTTAAATGTCAGTGTTGCACGTGTTGGTTTTTTGTTATTTTAGGGAAAAGATATGTCCTTTTTCATGTTTGAAATTATGTCCAACATAATCATTGTAATATAGTAAAGCAATTGTTATTTAATGTCCCTTTGTCTTTGTTTTGTGAGTTTTGCTTGTTAATCCTAAATTGCATTGAATTCCAGGATGAGAGATAAAATAGTGTATTTGAGGTGGTTTCGTGGTGGTTATTTTGAGTATTTTCCAGTTAAACATTATCTTGGGGGGCAAGTTAGTTTTGATGAGGAAGGGATTGACTGTGATTGTATTTGGTTATAGTAATATAGATAAAATATACCATAGGTGGTACATTGGTGGAGAAGTGGAGTATTTCCAATGGCTTGATGTGATGATGATATGATAATGTAGTTTATGCATTTGGTGTAGTTGAAAATGGTGTAACTATGGATTTATTTATTAAGCATTTAGTGGACTTACTAGATGTAATTGAATTCCCTACTTCATGATGGAGGGGATGGGGATGGCCAAGAGAATGTAGTAAATGTTGAGGGGTTAGCAAAGGGAGTTAATTTAAATGAAAAAACAGTGAGGGGTTAGAAGCTGCAGCTAATATGAATGAGAGAGAAGTAAATGGGATATGCAGTGAGAGGTTAGGAGAGGGAGTTAGTGCAAATTAAGGAAAATTTAGTGGGATAGGCAATCAAAGGTTAAAAGGTGTGAGTACAAATGAGGGAGATGTAAATGACATAGGCAGTGTAGAAGTAGGAGAGAGAGTTAATGCAAATGATGGAGATGTGAATGGGATAGACAATGACAATAATATTAATGTTAATAATAATGAGGGGCAGAATTGTAATAGCAAGGGGGGACCACCTCAAAATGAGGAAAATAATATAAATAAGAGTACTGTCCATTTAGGGCAAAGGGCAAGAATATAAGTGTTGCTCCATCAGTTGACTCTGATAGTAGTGAGGCTGATGATAATGCAGATGAAGATTACACTGTTGAAGAAAGTAGTAGTGAAGCAGATGATGAAGCTTCTGATGTTGTGGAAGAAGATGTACAGAATGATAGTGATGTAAATGATGGGTTGAGGTCAGTTAGAGAGAAAGTTAGGCAATTCAAAAGGAGAAATAGAGCACCAACTAGAGAAGAAACAGTAGATGTACCTCTAGGAGAGACAGGTGCAGACTATGAATTTAGGGGTGAAGAGCACTTGAATGACAGATTTTTAGGTAAGACAAGGGGGAATGAACCATACCCACATAGTTCAGATCCTGACAGTAGGGTAAGTGATGATGAAGAGGATGAAGATGATGGAACCAACTCTTTGAATAGAAGGAAGAGGAGATTGCACTATGATCCCAGCACAATTGTTTCATACTGGGAACTTGGAATGTTTTTTGTAAATCTACAGCAAGGTAGAGAGGCATTGAGTAAATATGTTGTACATAGGGGTGTGGAACTTACAATTAGGCCTAATGATTCTACTAGAATTAGAGCCAAGTGTAGAAAAGGTTGTCCTTGGCTTCTCTTTGCTTCAAAGGATTCTAATTCTAAGAACTTTACAATTAAGACATACATCCCAACCCATAGATGCAACAAGTCAAATAGAAACAAACTTTGCAATTCATCTTTCATTGCTAGGCACTTTAGAAACAAACTTTGCAATTCATCTTTCATTGCTAGGCACTTTAGAGATAGGATCTTATCATAGTCAGGGATCAACTTCAGGTTCATATTGGTAAATCAGTTGCAAGAAGGGCTAGGATCAAGGTGCTTAGTGCTACAATGGGTGACTATACTATGGAATTTGCAAAAATACATGACTATTGTGATGAGATTAGGAGATCCAACATTGGTTCAACATGCTTTGTTAAACTCAAGAGACTTAAAAGATGGTACACAGAGGTTCAAAAGGTTTTAAATGTGCATTGAGGCTTTGAAGCAGGGATTTCTTATGCGTTGTAGGCCAATCATAGCCATGGATGGGTGTTTTTTAAAGGGACCTTATGGTGGGCAGCTTCTAGTTGATGTGTCAAAGGATGGAAACAACCAAATATTTTCAATAACATAGGCAATGGTTGATATTGAGAATACCAAGAACTAGATATGGTTTATATCAACCCTAAAGCAAGACCTTGGAATCAGTACTAGATTAGGCTGGATAGTGGTCACAAACATGCAAAAGGTAACATTTCAAATTTTATTTATCAATTTTAATTGTGCTTCATCAATTTTCTTACTTATTAATGCATATAATTGTTAAGTGTAATATTATATTTGTTGTTTCCAATAATTGTGTGCACTTCTTAATTTGCTTAATTTCAAGGGTTTGAATAAAGCAATAGGGTAAGAACTACTTGAGGTGGAGCAAAGAATGTGTGCTAGACACATTTGGGTTAATTGGCAAAAAAGTGGAGAGGTGAGGAGAGAAGGAAAAAGTTTTGGGAGGTTGCAAGAGCTCCATATGAGGCCTTGTTGAAGGAAAAACTCAAACAAATGGCAAAGTTGGGTAAAGGGATATTTGAGGACCTGTTGTACTATAACACTAACACTTGGTGCAGGGCCTATTTCAGTCTTAATTCCCAATGCGATGTTGTAGACAACAATATGTCTAAAACTTTCAATGGAAGGATCCTAGGAGCTAGAATGAAGTCAATTATTAGTATGTGTGAGGAAATTAGGACAGATATGATGGAGAGAATTAAAACAATGAGGGAATTTGTAAGTACTTGGATTAGTGACATATCACCTGTTGCTAT
The DNA here is from genome assembly GCA_947857235.1 of Jatropha podagrica. Taxonomy (NCBI): domain Eukaryota; kingdom Viridiplantae; phylum Streptophyta; class Magnoliopsida; order Malpighiales; family Euphorbiaceae; genus Jatropha; species Jatropha podagrica. Next base: position 7,980 of record CANUEP010027583.1, read on the forward strand.
GAATATCTTAGAAAGCAATAAAATTTTTGCAATGCATTATATTCCAAGATGGAATGGCCAGCATGGATTTGAGATTGTTGAGGGAGAATGGGAACATGAAGTTGACTTTAGAGTAATGACATGCACTTATAGGTCATGGGAGTTAAAGGGTATACCATGTGTGCATGTCATTTGTGCTATGTTCCATGGAAAGCCTGAACCAGAAAATTATGTAGCTCATTGGTATAGGAAAAGTACATACTTGAAGGCTTATGAAAATTGCATTCAATTTGTGTTGGGGATCAAGATGTGGCCTGAATCCAATAATCCATTTGTCCATCCTCCAATCATTGAGAGAGAAAAACCAAGAAGATAGAAGCTTTCAAGAAGGAGGGATAAAGACGAACATAAAAAAAAGATAGGGAAAGCAAGTAGAAAGGGTGTTGTTATAACTTGTGGAAAATGTAAACAACAAGGGCATAATGCAAGAGGGTGCCCTTTCAAAGGAAAACACGTAATAATTCAATTAAAATATATTTATATTGCTATGTAATGTTTGTTAAACATGTAGTTGATTACACATTGCTTTTTAATGTCAGGCTTCCCAACCACAATCCTCTCAACATTCTGCAGTAGATCCATCACAGCCAACTCCACATGCAACTCCAGAAGCAACCCCTTCAACATTGACTTTCCATTCACGTGTATCAACTCCTACAATTTCTGAAGCAGGATGCAACAATCTAGTTGGTGGTCCATCTACAAATCCAACTCCAACCAATCCATTTCAAAGAAGTATATAATATTATAACATTGTGTAATGGTTGTAAAAAAATGATTTGTTACTGGCTGAATGACATGACTGACATACACAAAAGTGAGAAGTTTTACCACAATTTTGAGTCATATGGCAAAGGGTGCTTCAACTGGTAATGAAAGGGGTGCTGAAAGAGGAAATATGGCATTTACTGATCAAGGCAATAATGACAACTCTGGTGGTAGGGAAAACAGCAAAGGAAGGGCAAGAGGACGTGCCAAAGCAGCGGAGAGAGGAAATGGCAAAGGTATTGGAAGAGGAGTTTGTACAGGGCAAGACAGACGCATAACTGATGGAAATGCCATATTTGGAACCAAAAAAAGATTCCAAGAACCAACTGCAAGTTCACAAGCAAAGAGGAATTGTATCCCTAGAGGTATTGGTGTATATATTAATGAAACATCAGGTCTCTCAACATACCAGGTATACTATACTTTTGAATGTCAAAAGTATTCTTTATTCTTGGTGTAATGGTTTAAAGTGTTATTGTTAGTCTAATACTTTAAGGTGTAATGTCAAAAGTAATTCTTGGTGTTGTTGTTGGTGTAAATTGGTTATTATGTTTTTAAAGATTCTGCATTGTTGGTGTAATGATTTAAGTTGTTAATGTAATGCTTTCTTGTATTTTGCAATCTTCAGTCACTGCAGTCTAAAAAATTGTTTCAACACCAAAAGGAGTTAGGAGCTCAGCTAATGTGACTGGAGATTTGGGATTCAAACCACCTTCTTTGAAGTGGAAAGGGAAAATGCAATTGTAATGAGACAACTTTAGTAGCAACAACACAGAGTACACGCACAAAGATCTAGTAGTACACCGTCAACATTTCCAAGCTTCAAGGAAGGTGAAAGTAGTTAACCTTCACAAGCTACCAACAACCCACATCTGTAGTTGGTAGGATTAGTTTAGAATTTTGTATAAAATCCACAAACTGTGAACTGGTTTATTTTTGGTAAAAATTTGGCCTATTTATGCTTATTAGGTCAGATTAAAACATTCCCATAATATAAGGAATGTTTGAACAATTATTTTGTCACTTAATGAAAACTTAATAATTTCTATTAATTTATATGTCATTTCAATTTTATATTTTAACCATTATTTCTAATTTATGTGTCTTCCATATTAAAATTCAGTTTGTATAACATTTTCATTGTTGTATTTTTTTTAAAGACAATTGACAATAACACTTCATAAGTAATGGGACATTTCATTGCATCCAAAAAGAACATGTACATTGTAGTGCAGTGACTTGCAACAAAATCAAATTTCAAAAAAAAAACAACACAGTGGGTATCATTTCAAGTCACATTTCAATTCCACAAAATCAATTAAGTCTCCTTAATTCTCACCACTATTTTCATCATTACAATGACTATTTCCCTAAGACAATAATTGCACTAATATTTTCCAAACCTACCTGGGGCAATAAGCATTTGATGTCTTGCATAACAAACAGCAATATAATACCGATAACCCAGAGGATTAATTTCAATAATCTCCTCCTCTATTTTCTCCTCTTCCTTATTCATCTTTATTTTCCTCAATAATGTCAAAATCACATGTTGAATGTGTTCTGGCATTGGCAGATCATGCCACTGAAAGAAATTGCAGGACACAGTTCTCTGCAAGAAAATTAGCAAAAAATACACAAACTTTTACCACCCAATTATTAAAATGTGATACAATGAGATTCACTCTACTTACCCCATGTTGTGCACACCCAAAAAATCGACGTCCAGGATTCGATTCTGTGTATAAGATCTTCAATCAAGCAGTTTGTCCATAATTGCACTCTAGAATTGGGTAATCAAGGGGATAATCCATCACCACTGAAAACCCTAGATATTGGATGTGGTGACCAACTCTTCTCTTTTTCCAGCAAGTTTTCTTCTTTCACTCAACAATTTATTGCTTTTCAATACTACATTTACTTCTTAAAGGATCAGTTTCTTCTGAAACAAAAGAAGAGAGATTATGGTCCCTCTTTCATCACCAACGGATATAAACATTGGGAAAGAGAAAGCTCTTTCTCTCTCTTCAAACTCAAAAATTTTTTCATTCTTCATTATCCACGTTGGACAACTAAAGTGGCAGACGTGGCTTAGATAACAAGCCTTCACTTTCAAACTTGCATTTGAGTTCACGCTCCATTTTTGCTACGTGACCAAGGTCACTGTTACTGAAGGATTTTGAAGTCTAAGGTCATCATAGAATCCTTGCAAAGTTCAAGGGGCCATTAGGAGAAACGCTGAAAGTTCAAGGGCAGATTTATGCATTAGGCCATAATTTGTATGATTAATATCTGATTCTTAATTTCATTGTTATTATATTATCGCTATTAACCATCTTATAAATATAACACCACAATTGTACAATGATATATAATTATATCCTTTAATTATATTCATATAGTACATATGATTTATTTTATTGGTTGAGATGTTTAATTAATTGTGATGTGATAATTATTTATCTGGATGGAAATTAGAACGTAGGTCACTATGGGATCATTAGCCAAATATGAGAGATTAGCTCCCTGATATGTGTGTGTGTGTGTGTGTATTAGCCAATGGCCAGTGGGTGAAGTTCTGACGCCACTGATCAATTTCCATATCTTATGATTATTTAAATATGATATATTTAAATGTGCTGATGTTATAACACGTGCTTGTTAAATGTGTATCCATTTCATAAATTGTGGAAGTATTCTACTTAATTGTGTGAGTTATACATTATTAATTATTATTCACTGAGCTTATGACTTCCAAAAATTTTTCCAAAAAGTAAAGCTTTCTTTTTATAAAGACTCTACTTCTTTTTCCTCAGAGATTCAGTATTTGATTTTAGCTTTGAAATGCCAATATATATAAATAGAAACTATATAATGTGTTGAATATTCCGCGTATATTTATTTGTTTCCACAGTTTAAAATGATAGATTTATAGTTGATTATATAAAAATTAATGATGTACTGATTAGTGAATTTGTGAAGTTATTTTCAATTATATTGATAATTTATGATTGAAACAGTTTGTCCATAACATGAACGGTGAATTTTGTAATATATATATATATATATATATATATATATATATATATATATATATATATATATATATATATATATATAAGCTTGAACTATGAGTTATATAAAATATCAAAGCTGAGCCAAAATTATTAATTGACAATTTATTTAAATATTGTTATAATATAGATTTACTGTTTCCAAAGTCAGATGTTTAAAGAATAGAATTTTTACAGTTTATACTTACTATGGGTCCCAAGACCTTAAGTTTATTTATGTCCTAGTGTCATTCCTGCCCATGTTTTCAGGTTCTGACACTTCAATAGCTCAATTTAATTTTTATTTCAAGAATTTGTACAAATCAAATCAATGATGGTAGTTTAAAAAAAAATAGTATAAACTAAACCAAATCATGAATAGCATTCAACACAATAAATCTATAAATGCAATTTGGTTTTAATTTGATTTGGTTCGCTATTTGAGAACATTTTGTAATTTACTCATTTTTTTAGAAAGAAAATAATGGGAAGTAACAAAGAAGCATAGTAAAATTAAGGCAGCTTGAGCATTTATGTTTTAATGATTTAATAATTCAAATTCCAAATATATATCTTAACAAAGCTCAAGCAAAAAAATATTTTCACGATGCTCTCACCAGAAATGATGCAGAGCCTGAAATCAGATTCCTCTTAGAATCTCGCCTAAAATCAGATTCCTCTTAGAATCTCCTTTTGAAGGACTTTGAAGGTTTAGAAGATGATGCAGAATTATTTCCAGGAAAGCTAGATGGCTTTATCACTGAAGAGGTTCTGTAGGGCAAGAAGCAGATTTTGATAGTGTGTATTTACAAGTAGAACTTTATGGTCACTTTATTACAAGAACAAACTAACAATATTACCTGTTATTTCTTTGCACAGAAATTTTCTTCATGGCTGCAATATTTTGCACCTCTCGACTGCTCCAAAAAAAAAAAAAAATGACAGTGAACAAATTATAGAATAATTATTTCTGAACAACCTCATTCTGAAATACTGCGTGCAGAAACATACAGCAAGAACACAAGCCACATACAAAAGGCCTCACTTTTTCCTTTTTCAAAGAAATAAAAAAGGATCTGACATAGCTGCTTGCTTGGTCACTTATGCAAGAAAAGTATCCTCTTTTTTGGATAAATGAATTTTAAGCATAGAAGACATTTAAAATGGTAGAATTTGAATCCTTTAGTTATATGTTGAATTCTCTAACTTTTTAGTTTTATCGAGTGAAATGAACATTTTCATTTGTACCAAATACCAAAACACGAAATTTCAAGTTAAATTCCACGAGTTCTATGGAAATTATTTATACCAAAGTAGAGCATTTTTATGGTACTTCAATAACTTCCTTTTCTTGAGTGACTAATTAAAGGTGAATGCTCCATAAAGTGAAAGTTGAGTAATGCAAGCTTACTTGGGTTTGGTCCAAGGGATGCTAAAAGTTTAAAATTAACCAATTAGCTAGCTATTCCTTTCATTTGAGAGACATTTGAAACTTGAAATCCTACCTCTGAAATTGAACTGGGCCTTTTACCATTGAATGAACCTTATAACAATTAGGAAGTGAAGGGTAAAATATTAGAAAGTTCAGTAATGTGGGTTCACTTAAGTTTGAGCTAACCAATACTAAAAGTTAGTAGTAATAATTGACTAGGTAGTTTCCCACCTTTATGCTCTTTATGGATTTAGTATCTTAACAATGTGGGATTCTTAACAATAGCTATGTGTTGGGAAGAGAGGCAATAACTTAAATACAAACACAACAGAATAATAAACATAACAATTTGTTTTTATTTTTTTCTATAAATCAAATGAGCAACATCAAGAATGATAAATATAATATTCTTTATGTTCCATAAAGATAGCCTTGCTTTCCTCTTTTACTTGTCCCAAATCACATGCCACTTTCTTTTTTAAAGCACCATTAATTTCTTATTCTTCTAATATATCCCTTTTCAGTATGCTTATTATTAACAATTCTTCCATTTGATTTTTTATTGGAAGTGATATCTAATATTAATATAAGGGAATATTAAGGAAAATGTAAATAATATTTATTGTTTAAATAATATTAATTACTTTTTCTTTATGTGTAAAAGTAAAAACAAGTTTGAGTAACAATCAGCAAGTAAATGAAGCAATCATTCACACAAGAACATTAATTTTACGTGGAAAATCTTCCAAAGTAAATGGAAAACCAAAGGACTGAAGTCCGCTTCAAATCCTCCACTAATATAATTAATGGTTATAAGGTCATTCTTTAGCTCAACTAGAGACTATATCAATAACGTCAAGGCACACCCTTGGCATGTACAAAAATTTATCTTCAACAAAGAGGTGGATTTCTATATATATATATATATATATATATATATATACACACACATGAAAGGTGATTAGATTCCACCAATAACGAGAATGGACAAAAGATCAAAAGCATTCTCCTTGTAAAGATTAGTGAGTAATATAACATGTCAAAATTTCATCAAGATTAGCAAAAAACGATCATCCTATCAAAGCAATATGTCTCCCCCTCTGTAAAGACCTTTCAGATTTTCCATCTTTTTTTTTTCCTATTCGTTCACTCACTTTTGTTGCACAGACTTTTTGTTCTTGGTCTTGTGCCTTACTATATATTTGTGAGCACCACCTATTTGGACAGGACCACCATTCAAGAAATCTCCCTTTCATGTCCAACTGGAAACGTTAACCACGCCCATTGTCCCTTTACAAGCAACGAGCTTCTCCAAAAGGTTTCAATCATCATGTCAAAGCTATTATCATTTGTGTGAATCTTTACAAGTTGAAATGATTTTATCTCTGACATATCCCGAATATAGTGATAACTTAAATCATATTTCAATCTGGAATGAAATGTAAAGTTCCTACTACGATGTATAGAATAATACATACATCTCTTGTTGAAGGTGCAACTCTTATGAGAATTTATTCATTCACAAGAGTTTTGTACTAGACTTTACAATTGCATGTACTTGATCTTAGTGGAAGAGAAAGCAACACTCTTCTATAACTTTGATTGCGACAATATTGTCGCCCCTGCAAAAGGCATCATGTATTTAAAGTGGACTTCCTATAACATCATCAATCATATCTGCATCTCCATAAAGGTGTACTACAACCAAAAATAAGTAGACTGTAAAAGTACCTTTGAGATAATTGAGGACCGATTTCACTATAGTACAGTGTTCTTTCCAGAAGTTGAAAGGGATCGACTGACAACACTAATAGCATAAGCAAAAAGCCCATGTAGATCATAGCAACATCAAATTGGCAACCACAGATGCACAAGGAGGTTTATCATTTACCATTCTCACTTAAAGAACACTGTTTATAACTTAAGTGGCTAGCAAGTGGAAGGCAAATTAGTTAGCATTGCTTATACTAAATCTGATTAGAACTTTCAAAATGTACTTCTCTTGAAATAACCATAACTTCTTATTTTTCCTGTCTTGATAAATCTTCATGCCAAGAATCTACTTCACGGATCCTAAATCCTTCATGGTAAAGGATTAGCTGAACTCTTTTTTCAAGCTATCAATTTCCTTAGCATCATGGCTCGCAATTAATATATCATCCATACACAACAATAATTAATTTTTCCATACCTCTAGTCCACCATGAAAGAGTCAAACTTCGTATACCACTGTCTAGGAGCTTGTTCAATACTGCACAAGCTCTTCTTCAATTTACATATTGGGTGCTCTTTGCTTTTGGCTTCAAAAGCCATTTGGTTAGTCTACATAATTTCCTCTTATTCACTATTAAGGAAAACAGTCTTTACATCAAGTTATTCAATCTCTGTTCCACGTTGGCTATTCATCCAACAACTCTAATAAAAGAAATCTTAATCACTAGCAAGAAAATCTCTTCAAAATTGATGTTCTTTTAACCAAATCTCTTTAGAACTCATCTTGCCTTGTATGTTGGTTGAGTTGTCCTATTTGGTTTTCAACCTGAATACCCATTTATTCTCCAATGCTTTTCTATATTTATGCAATTTCATCAATTCATAAGTGTGGTTCTCATGCAAAGATTTTCTCTCATCTTGTATGGCTTTCAACCACTCATTTCTATGACCATCCTCCATGACCTCTAAAGTAGTATTTTAGTTTTCCACCGTCAGTTAACAATACATACTCATTAGGAGAGTACCCCAAAGAAGAAGTTCTTCCCTTAGTAAATATTCTCATCCCAATTTGATGTTTTATGCTTGTTGGCTCATCATCGTCATATGGAGGTTCAACATCCTCTTTTTATTCATTTCCTCCGTCACCTTGTGGAGGTTTTAGATCTAGATCAACAGTCAACTTTTGGGCAAACTTTGGCTTTTTATTTTTCTCAAGGCCTTCAAAGGTTTGTTTTTCTAGGAAAACATCTTTGCTTCTTACAATTTTCTTGTCAGTTGGATCCCATAGCCTGTACCTACATTCTTCATATCCATAACCCAAAAAATTGCTCTAACTTAAAATCAAACTTAGACATTTCATCTTTTGGAACATGAACAAAAGCTTTGCAAATAAACACTCTAAAGTATCATAAGCAACATCTTCCCTATCTACTTTTTTGGCACATTTGCATTAAGATGCTAGAGGGGTAAGATTATCAAGTATACTGCAGTCTTTATTACTTCACCCAAAAGGACTTTATAAAGCTTGGCATGAAAAAGCAATACATCAAATCCTTCCATAATAGTTAACCCTATTTAGTTGAGGAGTTCTAGCAACTAGCCCGATACCATGCTTATTACAATACTTTGCAAATAGTTCATGTATTAGAATTTCATCAAGATCGAGCAAAAGACCATCATATTATCAAGGTAGTATGTCTCCCTCTTTATAAGACCCCTCAACTCCTCCCCCTTTTTTCTATCATGTCATTATATATGCTTGAGGGCACAAGAACTCAAAGCCAATTTTGTCAAAATCGCAAATTTACTCAAAATCATCCAATTTTATGATTCTATTCCGTAAAATGTTCATTCATTCACAAAAATATTGATGAAATTGTTGAGAAATCTAGGCAAAATTGGAAGAACTAACTTGACGATTTCAAGATTGTTGTGAAATAGAGCAATTGAGCTAATTAATTAATAGGCATTGGGCTAGCTTTTGAATGGGACAAAGAAAAAGATGAGAGAAACACAGTTATGTCACCAAAAAGACAAAAAAAATTAGGGATTCAAATCCCCCTTTTCTTTCTATCTCTTCTTTGTGTCATGATACTCTAAGACCATAACCACAAGCCATGACAAGCTGCATGCAACTCTATTGCTAAGTTATTCCTGTTAATTCTTCTTGCTTGCCAGACATAAATTGATCAAGACCTTGATAATTGATATACATTTTTTCTCTCTCATCTTCATAATTCCATATATGTTGACTTTTGAGTCTATCTTCGATTTGTCAGTCCCTCTGATTTGTTCAGTGAAACTTTGCTATTCTCATGAATCTTCATTCTGATCTACTTCTACATTTTCTAATTTCTATTACTGCTTATATATGCCCATGGTAGTTTTGTTTTTGATTTTTATACTTCTACTATATATGCTAATGTGTGCAGCATTTGGCAAAGGAAATCAAATTATTTTAGAGGCATTGGTTTTGGTGTAGGTAAGATATTGACAGTTATTAATGAACACCTACAATATCTCAAACAAACAAGAGACAAATTTGATAGTTATCCTTTTAGTGTCGACTAACTATTGCTTGTCACTTGTGACTATGCTCAATTGCTTTGAGTGTAGCTGCAGAGGAAGCACCATCTCCACTCATTCATTCTATTCTTCATTTATAATTAAAAAATAATTATTTTTATACAATTTATGAGAATAATCTATTTTACTCCTCACAATTTAGAGATATTATATAATTAATCACAAGTCACTAATTTTGTACAAAAATACATATATGCCAACCTATAAATGTATTACTATAGCATTTTCTCTTAATTGTAAAATTCTTTAAAAAATTCTAGCATTTTTGAAAAATCATATGATTTTATGATTAGATTTTATTTTCAACGCTGTGGACTGCCCACAGATTCTAGTCAAAGAAGTGATTTTAACAACGCTGGTCATAGCCCACCCACTTGGGCAGGACCCACATCCAACACTATGCGACCAAGGATAAACGAAAGATCATCATCGTCATGATATTTGAAGCAAAAGAATTTCAAGAGTTCCTAAAAGTAAGCATAATTGCATAAGATAATATTACCTCTTAAGAAAGTCTATTTTTGATTTCTTCATTATGTTGCTCTTCACATTGGAAACATTGCATCCAGGTCCACTTCCTACATGAAATATCCCAAGTAAAACAACAAGACATGAAAATTATAATACATCTTCTACAGCATCACAGCCTCTGTTGAAGGCAGCAAGTTGCCTTTGTCTTTTACCGGAATAAGGAAGAACAGGAAAGATTACCTCCAAAAAAGCTTCTTTTAGTAGATGGTGGAACCTTTGTGCAAAGACGAACTTGTCTACTTTGTTTTTCTGCAAAAGTTGAAAACTGGTTAAGAATTTTGAGAATGCACAGAGGCATAGTAGCTATAACTGCATCAGCAACACCTAAGATGTTTCTCGAATTAGAATTGAGAGAATAGCACTTCAATTACCTGAATGCCTCAATTAATAGGCATAGAACTAAATATACATTACTCTTCAGCATATCAGAAGGACTGAAATTTCAAGTAGAAAAAAACAATTGAATTTCCTAATTTGAAGGCATGCAAATTCCTATAAAAGTTTACCAAAAAAAAACTTCATTGAATATTTAAATATCAGATCTTAAATGGAATCACAAAGTTGACCATTTAATGAATCCCATGCCATCTCATTTTCTAACTAATAATCATTAGTAGATGGGACAGAACTCCCCATGGCAACTAAGCTAACATTACCTAGCCACCTTAATGGACATAGGAGAGAAGTAAAATCTATTATCAGAAATGTTGATTTTACTATCTATGCAGTTCCAGGATGCAATTTCTGGCGCATCCACCACTCCATTAACACTTACCATATCATATGTTTGTCCAGGCATTCCTAAGAATAAGGATTAAATGAGTTCTATAACTGGGGAACTACGACTAGATTAACAATGGTTAATAGCTCAATATTTAGAAGGCACACAAGCATCTGAATTCAGAGGAGCTAAACCACATCTTAATCATGCTACCTTCAGCCAAAGTTTGCAACAGAAATTAAAAGTCAATAGGACTACAAAGCATGATTATTACAACGACAAATCACCAGAACCAACAAAAATAAATAAATAAATAGAAGAAAAGCAATAGTTGAATGCAACAAAAATTTAATGTTGCTCGGAACCAAGGGCCAATTATTGATTGTTACTCCAGGAAAAAAAAAAAGAGAGAGAAATTCACCATTGAGATGCAGCCCTGACCTTCTTCATCACACCAAGGGCTGCTAAGAACTTGGAATAACTATTTGGCACTGGTAGATCTCTAGCAGTCCCATAAAAGAAATCACACACGTGATAGCATCACACAGTACCAAGGAAGAAGACAACATAAAATTTAAGTGATACACATTACATCACAATGATGCACAATAAAACATGAAGTCTGAAAATAAAGAATATTGCTCAATGCCATTATATATATTTCAGACAATAAAAGACTTACTGTCATTTTCTTTCTGGTATGATTGCCTAAGTCTAGAACCTGTTCTATCCTCTTCCTGAGCAACATCCTTCAACTTTGCCTACAAAAATTTCAACCCAATTAGAACAAATAAGAAGTAATTGTAATGAAATGTTGTTTCCTAACACTAGTGGCGACAAAAAATTTCTATCAATAACCACAAAATTAGTTCAAATAGAAGGACGTATAAAAAGTCAACAAAGAAGTACCTCATATAGTTCTTTCCATCTAAAGGAAACTTTGAGCCGCCTCATCTTCTCAATTACATCATTAGTCTTACTCACACCAAACTCTCGCTCAAAGAATCTCTTCCATAGCTTATCAGTTACTGGACAGAGATCTCGCCCCTAAACCAATTAACAAAAACTAAACAATTGAAAAGACCTACAAACAATAGCGAAAAAAATTCATTTTATAAAATGACATAGGCTATATTACTTCTGTCCTCTTCTCTATGTGTATCAACTGGTCCATTGTACAATGAGGTAAAATGCGATCAAGAAGATGTAGATCTGTTTCCCCAACATCTCCTAGATATCTCACATTGCTTATTGCTACATCAACACAAAGATCAACCAAAGAAGGAGCTTTGTTCTTTCGTTCAGTCATGTTGCTTCCTCCTCTTCTAAATACACCCTTTTAAGGCTATTAAAGGGTACAGCCCAATCAGTAATATATACAGATCACCTAAACAAAGATTAGCCATAATTAATCCAATTAAACTTATGATTGATAACTTGCAATCAAGACAACAAGCTAATGCAAATTTTCTGAAGTACATCAACAGACATAAATTTTACTGTTTTATTTTTTTCTTTTCTTTCGCTCATCTTTCTCAGCAACCAAACATGCTATTCACAAACTAAAATTCTCAAATTATTTTCAACTCAAACACACATCATATTCACTTACATGAATTTAAAAAATAAATAGAAGGAAAAACCCAGATCAATAGAAGTCAAATTACAACGATACAGATCTTTAAATGAAGAAAGTTAAAGGCCAGATAATACAGAAGCAAGCCACAAAAATCAAATCGATAAATACCTGAATTGCATTATCAAATATAATAAATAAAATAAACAAACTGCACGAAAATATCAAATCGGAGCTTACAGAACAAACGATCGGAAAAAGTGAAAAGACGATTCCAATGGGATTTTGATGATTATTAGAAATCTTTTCTTTCTTCTTCCTAATATGCGCCCGATTTGCTAACGTATACAGATCCTGCATAGATTAAGATAGTATGCTGGGAAATTACGCTGGATATATGTAATTTTTCTTTTTTTCAAGTCATTTGGGCGAAGAAATTGTTTGGCTTTTGCTAACGTGAACAGTGGACGTACACATGCGCTTTGTTTGGCGGGTAGATATTCCGTTATTTAACGTCAGCAATGTGGTTGTCAAGCTTAACAACCGCACGATCAATTGGACGTTCGCTGTCTCTAACAAAACTAAAATAGGAAAATTATTTTTTTGTTCCTTGGTATTGTTTAGATTTAGGGTGGGAAAAAACAATTTTCATTCTGCCCTGTCAATGGCATTTTGGCGAATATATTTGTGTAAAATATAATTAATCCCTAAATTATATCTAAATTAACATTTAAATCTCTTTCAAAAATAACTATAACATTTATACTTTTTTTTTTTAATTTCACTGTCAGGCTCTTCAATCTAAGCATATCGCGTGAAAAAAATATGTGCCTTACTCCACTCTGTGGACAGAAGTAATGGTGCATTTGGAAGGAGCCAGCAAGGGCCACTGTCCCCTGACTTGAATTCTGCTTGGCAGTAGCATTTCAGGAGCTTTTATATACATCAATTAAATTATTCCGTAACTCAATATTTTAACTGCGGTTAAAAATTAGAGGGTATTTTATCAAGGTTTAGCATTTTAATTTTTAAGATTTATAATTCTACTTACTATAACACTCCTTTGAACTTAGTACTTGAGTTCTTTCTCAATATCAAAAAAATACATGTCATTTTAATTATTTAATTATTTTATTTATATTATCTTAAATTAAAGATAAGAATGTTTTGTCAAAATTAAATAAAAATTACAAAATAAAAATTTTTTGTCATCTTTTTATTTAAATTTCATAAGAAATAATCTTTTGTATAGAAAAAACAATGGAAATAAAAAATATATGAATAATAATTTAGAAAAGAAAAAAACACTTGTTATATATATAAAATATTTCTTATCAATTAGTCCATTTCAATTCTTTGGTCATAATTAAAAATTTTAAGTCAACAATTTAGTGTCATTTTTTTATCATTTTAATTTTAATAGTTAATCAAACATTTATTTATACTAAATATTTTTGTTTTAAACACTATATTTAACAGCTAACAACTATTACTGCCGCTAGCATTACCAAACAGACCCTTAAAAAATATTAATTTAATTTATGCTAATAAAAATATATTCTTGACAAAATAACATGCCAAATCTTTATATTTCATTAAATTCTAATTCCTTAAGCCCATAATATCTAGTCCAATAAGTCATTATATTCTACAATTTAAAAACTAATTTAGGGTATATAATAATAGATTAAAAGAAATAATTTTTTTTTATTATCTTGCCTCTTATTATTATTATTATTATTTTTCTACAAGACAGATATCGGATTTTATATTATCTAGTTATAAAATTGAAGTTAAAAAATAGAATTTGTGTACCAAAACCTTATTTGAATTCTTGTCTTTAATTAGGTGAATCTAGATTTGTTCAATAAACTTTATTTCTTTTATTTTTAGTGCAAATCAATTTGTTTCTTCTTTTTTTCTTTCTAGAAATTACTATATTAAGTTTGTTTTATATAAATTGACATGATGTTATGTCTAAGAAAGTTAGGGTATATATGATATTAATAATATCTTTAAACAAATTCAGGTTAGTAAAAATTCACAAGTTAACATTATGGCCAAGAATAAAATGATTGATGCGGTATTTTGCAAAAAGGTTCTCAAAATTTAAATTTAGAATCTATATTTTCAACTCCAATTGTAAGTGACCACACTTTTAAAAAAAAAAAAATCTAATTCAATTCTTCAACAACAGCCAATTCTTATTGAGAATTCAATTTCTCAAGGTCGTCCATCTAAAGCTTCTCGAATTGAATGACAAGAATTGATCTCTCTTCTTTGGAACAAGATTCGGGAAAACATCTAAATATATGGGACTAACCAACAATATGAAATTCAAATGGCTTATATTAGAACTAGACATTATCAATTTATCATGTCTAAATATCCTCTTGATAAGATTCAGTGTCGCTTTCAAGCTTCATGGTTCAAACTATTTCCTGAATGATTGGAATATTCACTAACCAAAGATGTGTTCCTACTCTCCACCTTGGGTCCACGCAAATGCTCCCTCCACATGGAATGGGCAAAATACATATGGGGCTTATGATCCATGAGTATGGCAAGCTTAAGCTCAAGTAGTGATTAGTTAACTACTTGGATACCACTAAAAATTGAACCCAGTACCACTGGAAGTTTGTTCAGCATGATTTCTACTAGAACATCTAGTTATTTTGCATTAACAGTTAAGGGATTCAATTTGTGGAAAAAAGTAAGGGGTTAAAAAATTTATTTATTATTATGTCATGTAGGAAAAAATCTTAATTCATAACATAAGATTGCAATGCAAAAGTCTAAAGATCTTGTGAATCAAAATCAGCTTATTGAGAAAGTGATTGAAAAGCAATTTTGTCAACAAATTGAAAATAATCAACTAAGATTAAAAGTCTCATGTGATACTATTAAATGGTTGACATTCTAGGCATGTGCTCTAAGAGCTCACGATGAAAGCTCCAATTCAAAAAGTAGGGGGAATTTCATTGAATTTATTAAACTTTTGGGTTCTATAAGGATAAGATGGAAGGTTCAGCTTACCATTCATTACAGATTCCAAAACCTCCTTTATGTCGAACAATAAAAAATTTTTGTTTCCACTTTTTTAAGGAAGAGATCATCCCAGCGTTGTGGAAAACATTACAGTTTGTCCGAGCTTGCAAAACACAAAAATCTTCCCTCCCTCTATCTTGCTGCATGTATAATGTGTGGATAACCTGAGCTACAAGTTTAGTTCTATCTTGGCGAGCTAATTCAACAAGCCCACAAATAATTCTCAATCTATTAGGATGAATCTAGCTTATAGTCAAATGATATTTATTGCAAAAAGATGTCAGAGGCTCGCTCAGTGAAAGTTTCATCCCTAAAAGAAGGTCCTCCGTATAAAGCATGGGAGAGTCACTATCCAAAGCCTTGTTCACTCTCACGTCTTTGAAGGGGTGAACTAACTTGTATTTCGAGGATATGCTGTACATATAGGAGACATTGAGAAGTTCGCCGTCATCTATGCTTGAGGGGATGTCTATTATCTTTATATTCGCCTTCTTAGTCCTTTGGCTAGATTGTCTATCCTCAAGGAGCTCGACATCCTTTGGCTCGGTGGAAACTCCATCACTATCATCAACTAAAATTTGAACTTCCTCACTAGCCGAGCTCATTATATGAAAACTAAAAAATGATGCACAAAGAGTGAATTTCAATGCTTACTTATCCAGAACATTCTAAAGAAGAATTGTCTAGTGAGAGAAAATTTTTAAAGAGAGACTCTAGAAGTAAAGAAATTTCAACCGCGAATAATAAAAAAGGTTTTAGGTGCTTTTATAGCCCAAAGTTGATTAGTTGAAAGGACGCTGAGCAACGGAAGAGCCCCTCATTAAAATAAATTTTTTCTTGATATTAGCGCCTAAGCTTACATTCCTCATAGGTGACTGAAAAATAATATATAATAAATTTGGATATAAATTACTAAAACCTGTGGAGGAACTTTTGATAATAAAACATATTTTTATCTAATATCTTAAATTAATCTTTTAACTAAATAAAAATAAATTTTTAAAAATTCTCAACTAAAATAATATTACCTGACAGTTAGTGGTGGAAGATTCTCCCCACTATTTCAGTCCTTACTTCCCTTATATAAAGAGGTGGATATTTGAGGCAAGGGACAACTCTCATACGATTTTTCTCAAAAAATCCTTGAATAAATTAGAGAAACTAAAATCACTTTTTGTTAATAGATAGTAAGTATACTTCAGCCTCTACATTTAATAATTCAATTCATATAATTATCTTAATAATTAATAATAATAATATGATTATAAACTCAATAAAAGATAATACCATTCATATATTAAAATATATCAATATATAGTCACCAAATATATTAAAGTGTTATATCCACAAAATAATATATTAGGAGTCTAAGTATATTAAAATGTTTCAAACAATATAACTAAATCATAATTTTCAACCCAAGAAAATATATACGAGCATTCAAAATTCTAATCTTAATTTAATATTTTATTTTAAAACATATAATTACAAACTAAAGAATAATAAAATGAAAATTAGATATATGAATTGAAATATAGAGTTCTATTTTTTGATTTTTTTTTTTTATTTCCATAATATATTCCATATAACAATATTTTAAAAATGACATTCCATTTTAAATTCCCTATTCCAAAATTCCATTCTAAAGCAACATTTGGTTTGGAATTTCGATTTGAATTGGAATTTTACCTCTGGAGAACAATAATATTGCACAAAGGCTTACAAAAGCTCAAAAGGAGCAGAGATAAATAACATATGCTATCATACAACATCTCTTGCTATCAAAGGAGGAACAAATCTGTAACCTTGCAGAGTCTGCTCAAAGATATGACCAACTTTGAGTAATTTCTCCTGAAAGCATAATGAAAAAAGAAACTAAGCATAAAAATCCATCAACTATATCAATTCACGAAAATGCGGAGGAAAAAGTCATAAAGGATCTGCAAATTAACTGCATATTTCACAATGATAAGATATATTCATTTTCCGGTAATTTATATGCTAGCTGATAATATTGTTTTAGCTAACATTCAATGGGGGAAAACCAAAAACCAAAGGTTAGTTTATGAGCAATGTAATTTTAGGAGTAAACTGAGACTCGAGAAAGCTGCAAGAAATGATTGGATTAAATAACCAATAGCTTAATAACCCAAAGGTCAAAGTTATAGAAGATCCAAGTTGCAGCTCATCGTGCAACCATATAGAACTAGATAAACATAATAGCTAAAATTTCTTTTTCCCGACAAATCCTACTTTTCAGTGATTTATTTTTCCAAACATTAGCAAATAACCATGCTGGGTTGCAGCCCATTTCTTTTAATGTCTTTGAAATTGGAAATAAAGGTGAGAATAACCATTGGCCAAGAATGAGATGTCAATACCTCATCAAATGCGGCACCGATCATTTGAAGGCCAACAGGAAGTCCTGCAGGACCCCCTTCAACAAATCCACATGGCAAAACCAATGCAGGTAACCCTGCCAAATTAACATTGACCTGGAACAAGGATAAAATTGTTATACGTATCATGATGAAGAGAAAATAAAATCAAGTACTTTTGCCATGATGAAATCAAAATAAAGGTACATTAAAATAACCTTTGAAATAAGAAAATTTTGAAGTACTCTTGGCACATTTAACAATAAATTTCACTAATATAAACATTTTGAAAAGCTGAAGCGTCCATTTTGAAGTAAAAATAAAAATGCTGGACAAAGAAAAACCTTTGTTCTATTTGTCAACAGCAGGTCTGTATTTGTGAAGAAAGTCATTTGACTATCATCTGGCTGTGTTAAGTTCATGATCCTATACTGATCCCAAGTAACAGAAGTACCTTCTCAATCTAAAATACACCTTCTCTATTTTATCTTTCAATCCTCATCTAAAAAGTATAATAGTCCAATGTTGAAAATCAAATCTTCATCAAAATTCAACCCCTACCCACAAAGTTAGAAAGAAAAGGAAGGGAAGGGGATGCAAATAGTCAGGCAGAGAAGAAAGAAGCACAAAAATACTTACGGTCATAATGTCACCAGCATACATTGCCAATGGATCATTTTTCTTTTCTCCTGTAAACATTAGAAGAATTGGATATTTATTGTTATAAAAAGGGACAATAAGAAGTCAAAGCAGAAACAGAAGGTAAAAAAAACAAGCCACAAGAAGTGTTGTGTAGAAATACCAATTTTATAAGCAGCAGATGGAGCAGCAGGAGAAATTAGGATGTCATTTGCATCTAAAGCAGCCTTGAAGCTTTTCCGAATTAATGTCCTCACCTGAATAACTATTAGAATCATAAATTTTTTCTTGAAGATCTTAAAAACTACAGGAAGAATTATGATTTTCAGAGAAGTAAGATAACCCATGTGAAATTACCAAAACTGATATCTTAGCTGTGTTTGGTAGAACATAAGAGTAAGTGCCGAAAATTTAAAACTTGAATTTTTAAGTGCTACATAATTTACATGATGAAGTTTTGAAATTATAAAATAATTTAAATACTTATTGACTTAATGCATCCAATGAAAATTTTAAGTTATTTTAACTTATTATTTTAAGTAAATGGTATGTAGATAAGCATTATCAAACAACCTAAAACTGACAAATGCTGAAAAATTTTAATTTTAATTGAGCACTAAATGGTGTTATGAAACTCCACCTAACATGATTAGATATTCAAAAACATACAAGACTAGCAAAAGTTAATCCAAGCCACTTGTTTAATTTTGTCAATAAGAAATTCAAACTCTGCAGAGGAACATGATGCTGAAAGCCTGAACCCATTGAAAACACCATGGTTCCTGGTAATCACATTCATCTTTATCAGAGATGTGCTGGGTGCCTCATACATCCACCTTTTTCAAGAGACAAGTTAGATTTACATGCCCGCTTATTTACCTGCTGGGCACGCTTGTAGTATGCATCATAATAACCAGCTGATAAGGCATATGTTCCCATCAAAATTCTCATTTTGACCTGCAAGTAAACAAACAACATTGCTTCAAGTCTCCTGAAAAGTACAACTAAAATTTACATTTTCCTTTTGAGTCAAGTAATGGTTAGCGTTCAGTTTATCCATGATAGCAGGAGCAGGCAATAAGATCCTTGGGCGTTAAATAATCCATCCAACTTTTAAATCTACAAACTTAAGCATAAGCACAACAAATTTATTTACTCTGACTAAGGTGTAAACGAGCTGAACCGGCTGGGGAAATATTCGAGCTCAACTCGGAAAAAGTTCAAAAAAGTTCGAGTCCAATCAAGCTCATCCAGTTTCAAGCCAAGCTCAAGTTGAGCTTTGAGTTTGGCGGGTTCAAGTTCGACTCTACTCATTTACAGCATAACTCTGACCACTTGAGATGATACATACCTCAGGACCAAATCCTTTTGCTCGAGAATCTCCATAAAGCAAATTTAATTCATCAGCAACAACTTGATTTCCATATCTGGACAACAAGCAAACAGTGTATACTTATATTTGAGCATATAGACAAATATAAAGAGTCCACAAAAATGGGAATCCAGGCGGGGGTTAGGTGATAACCATTGTTAAAGCAAGTTCTTTTCACAATGAGCTTCAAAGTTGGTTGCTTAGTAGTACAGTGAGTACAAATGAAACCTCTCAACCAAAGCATTAAAAATAAACGATGATAGATCGTGTTTAGCCTATTATGATATTTCCAATTTCACAAGAATAAATATTGTAAAGCCACAAAAAGGGAGTGTGCTAGAAAAGAAAAATATGAGGTGTTTTAACTAATTTTTTAAAATACGCATAGTTTAAAGGAAATGTGGCACACCTGTGGATTCAGTGCTAATATTAGGCCTTTAGCTCTATTATATTTCATCTGAAACCTAGAAGAAGAAACCACTCAGATCATCTCTCTCTCTCTCTCTCTCTCTCTCAAGTGCAATAAGTAGCTTATTTGCCAGCAATGCAGCATGAAGACCTAGTTCAACATGAAGGCATTTTAGCTTTATGCTCTTTCATCTATAGCTCTAAATGCAATAAGTAACCATTTACAGGCAACGGAACATGAAGGCCTATTGCAACTTTAAGGCACTTTAGCTTTATTCACTTTTATTTGTAGCTCAAGTGCATAAGCCATCAAATATAACCAAGTAATTAAAAGTTAAAGTCTGAGAAGATAATAGATATAAAGTTACGATTCCAATATAGGCAACAAAATAAGTTTAAAGGAAATAAATCTGTTAAAATATCACTTGACACCATCATAATGAAGAAGAAGAAGTGACATAACAAAGTAATCAAAACTTGAGAAAATAATAGATACACAAGTTACCATTCCAATATAGGAATCAAAATAAATTTTAAGGAAATAATTGCATTAGGATATCACCTGACACCATCATAACGTGCTAAGTTGGAAGATGATTCTGATGCAGCAAGAATATAGTATGCTGGTAAACCAAGGGAAAAAGATGGTAGTGAAACCTGAAAATCAATATTTTAAAGTGAATGGAAATGAATAAACAACATTTAAAACGCAAATTCACAGGTTAAACAAGAGAAATGTTGAGCAGGGAAAGGTTGAGAGTTAAACCTCTGTCACAAAGCATCCTAATTCTTCCAGATGCGAGGCGGCACCATTAATTGCAGATTTTACTCCATTATCTACACCATCATTAAGAGTTTCACAGATGAGACCAATCCTCAACCCCTTCAATGGTCTAGATTCCACAAGATTTATGGAAGTGAATTGAGATGTATAATCAGGTACCTCCTGTAGTGATATTTTTTTTTTTTTTTTTTTGCAAATGATAACAAAATGAGAAACCCAAAGTCCAAAACTCAGAAAATCAAGATGTAGCACCTGAAAGTAGGACATAATAACACCATGTGAATTTTTTTTCCAGTGCTGAGTTTCAAGGCTTCCTTTAAAAAAGTATAGTACATATAAAGTGATGTATAAACATTGTTCACATTAAACACGTTGACATTTCTATTACAATGACCACATACAATTAGTTGTGTCATGGATTAACGAAATAATCAAATAACCAAATAAGAATACAAGTGCCATGAAATGGAAGGATATGAGATCATAATCATGCAAACATGAAAAAAGTTCACAGACTTCAATAAATAAAAACAACTGCAAAGAAGGTAGATGAATTCTTACTCTCCTACTACTAGTGGCATCATATCTATCGTGACCAGAAATTGCATGAAGAAGGATGCCAGTATCAGCAACTGATGTACCAAGGCATCCAATAACATCAAGCGATGAAGCATATGCCATGAGTCCAAATCTTGAGACACGCCCATAAGTTGGCTTTAAACCAACAACACCACAAAATGATGCTGGCTGTCTTACACTTCCACCAGTATCACTTCCCAAAGATACCATGCATTGCCTAGCGGAAACAGCTGCAGCTGATCCACCTGAAGATCCACCAGGCACCCGAGACACATCCCAAGGGTTTGAAGTCACCTAATGAATTAAGATACGCACCACCTGAGTAAACCAACTCCAGTTACCAGCATGTAATGTTGCAACGTTAACTAAAAAAATCAGCTTCATATGCATTTGATGCTCAAAAAGATAAACAAATTAACATTTCCAGAAGTTTACCAGTATGGCAGGCAGGAGAATTCAATAGATCAGAAGAGTATTTTAACGCCAAAGTGAAATAATTAAGAAAAGAAAAAAGAATGCCCAGTAATCACTTGAAGACACAAAGGTAAAGGAAAAAACAAAGTTTCCTGGTAGTAATGTATTGGAACTATCCAAGTATGGGATCAAAATGAGACATTTTATCATGTTTTACGCAAAGTCTATGAGCTGAAGTATTTTGCCCAGCAACCAGCTAAGAACAAAATGAAATGTCAAAGGATACCAACTTTTTAATATGCACATATAAACATAAATACACAGATAAAGAAATGTATATACATAGAGATATTCAAATGTAAGAATCCAGTTGCAAATTGTGTTTCTTTGGCTGAATTGACATAATATCAATTATAATGTTGAAATTCAAAGGGGGAAAGTATTTCCTTCCAAAAACTCAGTAGATTTAAGCTAGAAAGATATCAAATTATATCGAAATTCAGCCACAATTACATAATCTTGGTTTCCACTCAGAATAAACAACTGAGGATTGTAAGCATTCTGCTCAAATTTTCACTTTTCAATTAACCAATACTTCAAGATAGTAGCTAAAACTCACATTCTATCATATAAACAATAATCAGGACAGCAAAAGCAACAAATTGAAGCAAACCCATGAAAATATTTCCTTCAGATTCAAAGGAAAGGAAAAAAAAATCTCAAACCTTAAAACCAGAACCTTCAGTTGTGCTTCCCATGCCAAACTCATCCAAATTAGTTTTTCCCACCACAATGGCACCCTTCTCCTTCATTCTCCTAACCGTTGTTGCATCATACGGTGCCTGATAATTCTCCAAAATGCGGGACCCACCAGTTGATGGCATATCGGCCGTACATATATTATCCTTAACCCCAACAAGCACACCAGCAAGTGGACCCACATCCTCACCCTTGTCAATCTTATCATCTATCTCTTGGGCCTGTTTCAATATGTTATCGGAGATGTGGAGGAACGAGTTGAGTTGTGGCTCGGTGACTCTGAGGCGAGCTAAGTAGGACTCAGCAAGTTGGGTTGCAGTGAGGCTGCGAGATAGAAGGGATTGACGAAGGGTGAGAATTTGTGAAGAGTGAGGGGATGGGTCTGTGAGGGCAGAAGTGGTGGCTGGTAATGAGTTTAAGGAAGACGAAGATGACAAAGAAGAAGAAATAGAAGTAAAGGTGCGAGAGCGACACTTAACAGAAGAGAGGTGGTGTAAAGGAAAGCGAGAGAGAGACCAAGGCGGTTGCAGTGTGGACAGCATTTTCTTTTACTTTTTCTTTTGGGTTTCGACGCAATGCAAGGATGGCTGCGCGCAGGTACCCACCAGAAATCAACTACCAGAACCCGATTATCAATTTAAGTACCTGAATCCATTCCAAATCTGTTAAGAAATCAAGAAACTATAACCAAATCCGATTAGGATTACCCTAACCTGAATTTGAACCGAAAAATGCAACAAAAAAAAAAATATAAAAAATACATTAAAATTCAACTTGAAATAATAAAACAATTCAACCTGTGATATTCTGAAACAACCTATCATTAATGTTAAAAATAGAACAAAAGAATTAAAATTCAACGTAACTAAATAATACATATAACTACCTACAGAGAATATTTAAAAGACTAAAGAGAAAATTATAATTAGCTACAGCACATTTTTTCCTAATTTAAAAAATAACAAATAAAAAATAAAAAGCAACAGTGAAGATAAATTCCTAATCACATTACTAATCATACAAATTTATACATTTTTCAAGAAATTAATTAGCTTCATCCAACTTAATAAGAAGCTTTGAACCTGAAAGTACCTAATCACATTCCAAGATTTAGATTTTTACAACATGGGCAGAAAGAAAATGAAGACAAATTCAACAAATCGAGCTCCTCTTTCATCTAGGATATAAACATAATAATTTCATGTAAAAAGTAAATCATTTTAGATGGAGAATAACAAATAAAACATGCACAAAACCCACAAATGAAAAAAAAATTAATAAACATATATCTGCCGATTAAACCCACAAATTAATTCAACAATAGATTCAAACAATTCCTACTCATTGTCTGTTTATACGTATTTATATAAAAAAAAAATAAAAAAAAATAAAAAAAAAACGAGAATGAAAACGAAAAGACACGAAGGAGAAAAAAAAAATGGAGAACGAAATAAAAACTCAAGAATGAAAATAGAGGACCTGGCACTGGCACTGCGGTTGAAGAGCAGGATTGCTGCGGAGTCAACGCCACACACGGAAGCAACGGGAACGGATAGAAAACGCAATAAGACTGTCAATGGGCAGAACTGTAGAAGGAGAGAACGAGGGCGCACGGAGAATCCGTTAAGTTGAGAGGATGTTGTTTTGTTTGTATCATTAAACTGCAACCCTAAGCTAAAACGACCCAGTTTTGTTTGTAGATTCATTTAAATCTCCTACGCGAAAACTACGCAGTTTCGATAATAAAATAGTTATTGTTGTTGTTAATATTATTGAAGTTACTAATATTAGAACTCACGCACGAAGCAATATTCAAAGGTCAAATAATTTTTTATAACTTCAACACAAACACAATATGAAAATTAGACAGTTGATATGAACAAAAACATGTTTAACCCCCCTTAATATCATAAATAGATTAAAATGGATTGTGTTGATCCATATATAACTCATATAACCCGCTTAATATCATAAATAGATTAAGTAAATGTGTTGATCTATATACGACTCAGTTAACCTGCTTATAATATTTTTAACTCTTTCACCTATTTGACTTCAATCATATTTAAAAATAAATTTTCATATGTAAAATGCATAAATTCTTCAAAATTCATGATTAAAATAAAAAAGTAATACAATAATAAAATTTAAATAGATTTTAGTTAGAGTATTTATATATAACACTAAAATTATCTCTTTACTCTTAGATAAACGGGTTACTCACTTAACCCGCTTGTCAACCCATGACACAACTCATTCATATTCGCGTCATAAATAGGTGATTCATTCATGACACAAACTTGTTTAACCTCAATCTTAACTCATTTATTTCGCGTGTTACACGAATCGTGTTTGCGTGTCATGGCCCTTTTTGACACCCCTTGTATGAGTTGCATCAAAAAATGCACACACTATTAATATATTTTTTAATGGTGATAATAATTTTGAAAATTTAATTAATTATACTGAAATAAAAAATTAAGTATTCTTTATGTTTATGATTTATTATAAATGACTGATTATTTATTTGAAATATTGATGTATCACACTTTTGTAGTATAGTGTCTCCTAAGTATATCAATCTCCTACTTTTTTAAAATTATCATATCACTTAAATTCCCATATAACGTGATGAAGTGTTTTTTAATTTATTTTTATATTTTTTTTATTAATGAATAATCAGAAAAAAAAAAGGACTAAATTTTTTTTTCAGAGAAACTTTTTTTACTTTTTTTATATAAAGAAAAATAAAATTAATTTTTCTTTAAAATTAATTTTTTTCCTTCTAATTTGATGAGAAAATTATTCGAATTCTTTTCCCTTATGTCTTTCTTATTTTCAAATAAAATAGTTTTTATTTATTAATATTAATTTAGTTTTTTTTTCCTCCTATATGATATTATCTAAAAATATAATTATTTTTTCCCTTATAATCCATATGAGGCGTAGGTTTATTGTGACATCCCGATCAGGTAAAACGATACTAAGAGGGCGGGTAGAGCAGAGCTCTGGACTAGTTTCTAGGATGGCAGGCTAGCTAGAAAAATAGAATGCGGGACATAGAAATGAAACGAATCATATGGTGAACAGGGAAAACTAATCATCATAGATGCCTTTTGGTGGAATGGCTAAAAAGTTAGAAAAACTCTAGGATTAAGCATGTTCGCTTAACAAAAATCATAGGATGAGTGACCTCTTAGGTAATTCATATTTCACATACGAGATAAAATCGTGCGGGTCTTGCTGATCCAGTATGGGATGGAACTGACTTAATCCAAAGTAAACAATTCTTCTGGTAGGTGAAGTCAGGTTATGACAATTTTGTATTAAAGCCAGACCCCCTCCAGTAGATGTATGGTTCGAGAATAAAACAATCATCAAAGGAAAAAAACTAATCATCAGAGGCGCCTTTTGGTGGAATGACTAGAGAAGTAAAAGAACTTTAGGGTTAAACGTGGTCACTTGACGAAAATCCTAGGATGGGTGACCTTCTAAGAAGTTCGCATTTCATCTATGGGATAAAAATTGTCTATCTATTTCTTATTTAATATACTGTGTTCTAAGCATAATGATGTCCTACTTTTTAAAAATTGTCATATTTGTATATTCTCGTGTCTCATTTCTGTATCTCGTGTTTCGTGTCTATGCAATCTAATTCTTAATCTATGAAACTATTCCTTACATCAAGTTAATCAACAAAGTTTTTTTATTACCAATAAAAATGAAGTGTTTTTTTTTTTAATTTACTTTTGTGTCATTGAAATAAGAAATTAAGTATTTTTTTCTATTTTATGTTTATGATTTATTATAAGTGATTGTATATTTATTTAAAATATTACTGTATTATTTATTTAGTGTACTATATCATAAGCATGTAGATGTCCTATCTTTTTAAAAACTTGTCGAATCCTATTTCCATGCAATATAGCTCTTGATATATGAGACTACTTTATATACCAAGCTAATCAATCAAGATTTTTTTATTACCAATAAAAATGAAGTATTTTTATATAGACATAGATAGATATAGATTTTGCAATAGTGATAATAATTTTGAGAATTTAACTAATTATATTTAAATAAGAATATTTTATATTTTATATTTTATGTTTATTATTTATTATAAATATTTATTTATTTATTATCATATTTCGTATGTGTTTGTATCTTGTATTTCGTGTCTGTGCAACTTAGCTTTTGGTATATAAGACTACCCATATGTCAAGGTAATCATTAAAATGAAAAATTAAATATTTTTTATTTTATAGTTTGGGTCATGTGTATTTTAATTTGAATTAATTATGTTGAAATAATTAATTTTTTTACTTTATTTATTATAAATGATTATTTATTTATTATCATATATCACATACGTTTCGAATCTTGTGTCTCGTATCCGTGCAACCTAACTCTTGATATATAAAATTATCTCATACACTAAGATAATAGTTAAAACAAGAAATTAAGTATTTCTTATTTTATGGCTTGAGTTATTTGTATTTTAATTAAATTTAATGCATTATCTTGATGGGATATAACTGATAGATTTTATCATTGATAAAAATATTATCTAAAAATATAAAATAACTTATCTTTTTATAATTGTTATCATTAAACATTAACTTTTTATAACCGTGCTAAATAATTGTTGTCCTCCTCATATTTGTCAATTTCAAAGGCTAACATTTGGCTTCCATATAATGCAAACTAATCTATTATATATATATATACACTAGCTTTTTTTTTTTTTAACGTGCGTTGCACGTTTGTACTCGTTATTTTTGCTCATAAATTATTTTATTATTTTATATTATATAATAATATTATTTTTAAAATCTAAATTTAATTTCACAATTTATTATCATTTTTTCTAATTTTTTCAGTAGTAAATTCATTTGATTTAATAATTAATTGTCTTAATAATTTTTACGTTTATACATATATATTTTTCATCATATGTAATTCGTTGTTCTCATTTATATTTTAATTTTTGTATATCTATAATTCTCTTACTAATTCATCATTTCAGTTAACTAATTTTAAGTTTTATGAAATGGTTTGAGTTAAGCTATAGCCAGAAATTTTGGAGTTACTGTTAGGTTGGATTTGACCAAATAATTTATCAAATGTGAAACTAACGATGAAAATTATAGTTCTTAAAATATTTTTTTAATTTAATATATAATTTATAAGATTTTATAAAATTCCAGTCATAATTATTACCTGCAGTAGCTAGATTTATCAATATAAAGATAAATGAATCTAAATTGATATATTATCATGAAATCATCAATTGATATTATAAATATTTTACTTTATTTTTAGGTAAATTTTATTTTTATACTAATTAAAATTTATAATTGAAATTAAAATATTAATTGACGGGGCTAATTAATTACCTAATATCCACCACCCTTTCCCTAGTTGATTATCAATTGACAAGGTGAATTAGTTATCTTTTTGCTTTATGATTTTGTTTATAGCTCCTAGACTTACTAACCATGCTACTGATTGTTATCAATTTAATGTTGATGAAAAATAACATTGACATAATAATAATGATAATTGGACAAAATGTCATAAATTGAATAAGATTGTTTATAATATTTTCATATGAAAAATTAATAAATTAACATAATAAATTAAAATTAAATTACTTTTATTTTTTCACCAATAAAATTAAAGTCCTTAATAATATTTTTGTCAATCCATAAATTTGATAGGAAGGTTTTAGGAACCTAATGTTCTCGTTCCCTTTCTTCCTAATAGAATTTAGATTCAAATAGAAAATTGACATAAACAATCACAATTAAATTACCTTTATTTTTCAACAAATAAAATTAAAATTTTTAATGATATTTTTGTCAATTTAGAAACTTAATTAATTAAAATGTTAAGTAGAATACCTAAAAAGGATACATGTATTTTTATGTGCTTAAATTAATTTTTTTTTTATTTTTTGATATTTGTTCTTTGTGAATCTAAAAGGTATCAAATCATTATTGCTATATTAAAATAAAAAAAATAATAATTTGGCACTCTAATTCAAAAATATGTAAAAACTCTAAAAAAAAGTTACGACCATCAACTAAATTAATTTAAATTAAAAAACTAATAAAATTATATTTATTACTAAACTATAAAATTTAATTAGAATATTAGGAGTAAAATAATTAGTACCTCCAAAAAGTTTCTATAAATGCACAAATTTTCGAAAATTAGTGTAGCAAGCAAAACAGTAAAAATCGTGAAAAATTGAAATACAATTACGATAATAAATTTATAATGTGAAAAATTGAAGAAGAAAATCAATTAATAAAATAAAATGAAACAAATAAAAAAATTATCAATTCATTAGAATTCTAAGAGATGAAATACACTTACATTACTAAAATTTATTAGCTAAAAATTTCAACTATTTTGAAAAAATCACAGTACCATTCTACTGGAACTGTTGTACCCTCTGATCCTCCGGAGGTAACATTTGCTTTCTCTCAATGTTTGTTTTCTCTCAATTAGCTCTAAAAGACCGATTTATAGTGAGATTTTAAGTTAATTAGATTAATATTAAGATTCTTAATTGATTTAATATTCATATTTAGTTAATTGATATTTAATATTTCTTAATGATTTACCTTAAAATAAATAATTTATAATCAACTAATAATTTTTTTTCGATTATTGTGTAATTTAACAATTAAGATTAATATAAATGACTCAAAAGATTTTTATTTTTTATTTTTTTGTTCTCTAATGTATTAATACATAGGTGTTAGTCTATTAAACATCTTCAAAATATTTTATATTATTATATCATATTTTAATTAAGGTATGGTCCCAATGTTAGCTATCTCAATATTTATTAAATTATATATTTTTATTAAATTATATTCATAATCATAATAAAATTAAAAATTACTAATTAAAATAGGATTAAGTTATTCAATAAAATTAAAAGTTATCTCATTATTAAATAATAAATTCCTAATTAGAATAGGATTAGATTAAATTATAATAATAATAATAATTAGAATAGAAAAATAAATACAATATGGTCCAAACTTATCTATTAAGACTAAATTGTCTTTAATAATATTTTTTATTAATTAGAATACGTAGAGCGTTTTGGAGACCAAATGTTCACCATTCGTACTTTTATATATATATATATATATATATATATATATATATATATATATATATATATATATATATATATTGTTATTATTATTATTATTGTAATCCCAATTATTAATTAAAAGGCTATAATTATGATTTAAAAAAAGCTACAATTATATTTCAATATTATAGTAATTATAATAATAATAATAATAATAATAATAATAATAATAATAATAATAATAATAATAATATTAATATTAATACCAAGTAAAGCATTAAATTTAATACTTTTTTATTAGAGAATATGTTTAGTAAGTTGTAATTAGTTAAAGTTGTTTTAATCTTTAATCTCAGTGGACTTCTAAGTATAATTATATATATATGATACTAATGAAAAATAAGAGGACATTTAATTAAGATCCAATATAATTATGTTTACAAGTTCACTAATTATATTTTATATGATTTATTTTCTAAATTACTATAATTATATTTAAATTCCATATTTCACATTAATCATATTTTAATTTAAGATCTAATTATAATTATTATTAGAGGTTCACTAGTGATGTCTATAATTTTAAAATTTTTAATTATAACATTATTAGCATTTTCAATTAATAATTGTTTAATTTTTAATAAATTTTCATAATTATTGAACTATAAAAAATCAACTAAATTAATAAGACACAAATACTCTATATAATTTTATTTAATATATTTTATGTAAAAAAAGTAAATACAAATTATTAAGATACTATAATCCAATGTATGTAATATTGTATAATTTTACTTATGAATAAAATTATATTACAATCCAATATTCATTAATAAAAATTTAAAAATATAAATAACTTACAAGTTATAGATAATTATCTATGTACATATATTATGCATATTTTTTATTTGAAAATTTTAAGTAGGTTAGTGTTATAGTAACTTAATTTTTGTCTAGAGGTCATGGGTTCAATCTCAACATTCATAAAATATTTTACTTTAAATCAAAGCATTGGATACCCAACTTCCTCAACCTGAACTCGTTTAGACACTATATGAACCTACAAAAATTTTTGCGAAAAAATCGGGTCGGAGAGGGTTTAAGAGGTTCTTTTTTTTTTTTTCACCAACTCACCACCTTCCAAAAAGCAGACCAAGTTGTCATGTTTTTCTCCTAGTTTGGCGCACGAGATGAATACACAAGGGGATGCGTCTAATATGAAAAATTGAGCTAAAAGATTTTCGATTACAACTGTCTATCTCCCTCAACAATATTTCTGAGGGAATTTCAGAAATAGAATCCCTCCTATTACGTTATTATTGCCCTATTTGGCTCATTTATACTGAAATTGGGGAAAATTACATAACCTAAAACATATTGCAACCAACTTCAAAAGAGAATCATATTTTTCGTCTTTGGGTAACTTTCTTGCACCTTATTTGTGGTCAATTACATGTCATTACATCGTTATATATAGTTTTTACTAAATATTGAGAATTTTATAATCTTTTTTTTAATATTCAGTAACTCGATTTGCATTGTTATATATGGTTTTTGATTGAACCATTGCATCTTCCACTCTTAGAATGTCTTATGAAGCGGGAGTAGGGGTAGTAATTCATCACAGAGGTGTATTTGCAGTCAATAAAGAGAAGCTTAGATATGAGCAAGGTGAGATTAAAGATTTTAATGTAAATGATATTGAAAGGTTACATTATCGTAGACTTAAAAAAAATGGTGGATCAATGTGGCTATGAAACAACTTTAGAATTTATTGGTTGCTAAAAGAATGTCAATTCAATGAAGAATCCTTAATTATAGTGAAAAGTAATGTTGTTGTTGATATGTTAATATCAGGATATAAGAAAAATGAAGCTATTCATCTTTATGTATAATATTTTGTTGATACGCCAGTTGTAGGCATGCATTTGTTGCTTGGTATTGAAACTCTAGTTAATGAAGGGAAAATAAAGGATGGGGTAAATACTTTATGAAATGAGGATGTGCTATGATTGAACTTGAGATTGAAGGTAACAATTATGTCAATGAAGCTGGCTTTGAAGGTAGTGTGCATATGAATGAAGTTGAGTTTAAAAAAGTAGTGTACATGTGAATGAAGCTAAGATTAAAAGTGAAGTGCATGTGAATGAAGCCAAAATTGAAGTTGAAGTGCATGTAAATGAAGCTAAAATTAAAGGTCAAGTGCATGAACCTCAAATTGGAGCAAAAATCCTAAGTGTGAAATGTATGAAACTCAAGTTAGAAGTAATAATCCTACAAGACACAATTAACAATACCAATACAACAGAAGTAAGGGAAGCCAGTGCAAGGAAAATGACAATTAGTATATAATGTGGGGATAGCGAGTATGAGGAGGTTGAGATGGATTTGCTAATCAATTTGATTTAGGCAATGAAGAATTAAATTCAGCAAGATAACAAGTGAGGAATTTTTATGCAAATAGAGAAGTAGGGAATACTGATGAAGGGGAAGCTGAAGAAAAAAATGAGGATGAGGGAGTAGCAGAGAAGGATGGACATCTAAGTAAGGTGTCAGCTGATGAACTCTAGGGAGGCAACGATGGTGAGAGGTATGATTCTCATGATGAAGGTGAGGTGGAGTAGCTATCAGGAGATGAGGGACATTGTAATTTGAGAAGGAAAAAGAAAGTGAGGGTGAAATACAATTCAAAATGACAGTTTTCTGCTTTTGTTTTAGAAATGGTGTTTAAGAATGCTATTGAATTTAAGAAGACATACATTAGATATGCTGCCATTAGAGGAATGGAGGTGGATTTTGGTATGAATGAGATAAATAGAGTAAGGGCAAGTTGCACTTTTAAAGGATGCCCTTCGTAATTATTTGCCTCTAAATATGGTAATTCACAAGATTTAATTATGAAAACTTATAACCATTGACATAAATATTTGAGAGTATATATGAAGGGTTACAACTAAATTCCCAATTGGTCATTTTAGAGAGGTTCATAGGATGATTTCAAAAACTAAGTTGAAAGATATGATTGAAAATGCAATAAAAACTCCTAGGGTGAATGTATCTTATAGCATGATAAGGAGAGTTAAGAAGAAGTTGAGAGTGAAGTTTAAAGGGGATTTAAAAAAAAATATATGCAATAGATTAAATAATCCTGGAAGTACCATTATAGTCCATTTGAATAGGGACACAAAAATATTTGAAGTATTTTATGTGTGTTTCACTGCAAAAAAATCGATAAATACCGACATAAATTACCGACGAAATACGATCCATGAGTATTTATCGATGATTTATCGACCACAACGACCAAAATAAATTTTAGAAATTTTGACAATATTAGACAAATATAGCAACCACTTTTGGTTGATATTTCGTCAATAAATATCGACCAATTAAAATTACCACCAAATTGGTTGTTAAATATTTATAATTTTTTTTTCTTTTAATTAAATTACAGAAAATTTTTTTAACTTGTTACCAACAAAAGTTGGGTCGGTAAACCTACGCATTTTAAGCCCCCCAAATTTACAGTAGATTCTATTTTGTTCTCTTCCCTCTTCTGTTTGCCGCTCCCTTAATTCTTTCTCTTTATCGTAAAGGTTAACGAAAAACGGAGCAGAGCTTAACGCTGCTCGCTGGTGAGCCCATATTGCTATTGGCACCAGTGAGTGGTCGTCCAAACGTTGTTGATTTTTCTACAGCGGTACGATTTCACCGTTTCTCAGTTGCTTTGTAAAACCCTAGCACGAAATAAACTTCAAATTCGCACCTTGATGTTTCAGTAATACTTTAATGTTTCCATCCCTTTCTGACTTGGAGTTATTCACTATTTGGTTTAATTTTGTCTCAATTTTTTAAATGGTTAATTACATACTTATTATTTGATTTTTTTTCATTTTTAATTCAATTTTGCAATAGCTTTCATGATCTTATTTTGCCTCTATTAAATCTATAGCGTTGTGCCATAGTGTTGTGCCTTTGTTATTTTGTAGTAGCTTTCTGCCAAGTTAATAAGCAATTCTATTGTATATGAGAAATTTTTGGAATTGAGGTCTAAGAGATTTCTCTATCCCTTTCTTGAAAATTGAGATTGTTGTGAAATTGCTAGTTGATTCCTATGATTTCATGGTTTTACAGGTTAAAACGTATTTTAAATTTTGACTTAAGAAAATTCAGATTAAAATCTCATTTTTTTAATAGTAAAATCAATATGAGGTTATAATAAATCTTATGATTTTAGGATTTATATGTTTTAGTATTTATATTTCTAATGTATTATGAAAATTATTACTATTTTTATACTTTAAACTGTTATATATATAGAGAGAGATATAAAAGATAACATTTGCTTAATTATTCAATCTACAAACAATATTAACTTATTATTATTTCTTCTTTCTTGAGGATACTTAGCACTTATGTTTTGATATATATAAGTAATGTGCAGTGTGTTCATTTTTGGAAGATTTATTATTTTTACTTTATAATTATTTGTGAATTCAATTTTGGCTGAATTATCAAGGTAATTAGTTTTATTGGGATAAGGCGATCGATCATATGGTTAAATGGCTATGGGAGCGTAAAGCTGTAGAGAGATACAAAGACCTCATACATAAGGTGAAGAATAAGGGAAAAGAACCATATGACAATGATGATGTGTGGGAAAGGTCGAACCAGATATGGGCAACACCTGAGCAGGTGAAGAAATCGGCACAACAATCTAAGAATAGACGTACCGAGAAAGGAGGTGTTGGATCTGGTCCATCTTGTCATACTAGAGGTTCTATCCGCCATTTTGAGCATAAGAAGCGTATGGTAAACTTTCTAAACTTTTGTGATATATATATATAGTTTTCGATTATATATAATTAAGCTATGATATTTTGATACACTATTTTATTTAAACTTAGTCAGTTGAGTTAGGACGAGAAGCTACACTTAGTGAATTATTCTATAGGGTCCATACAAAGAAAGATGATAGAAGTAAATGGGTTGATAAACAAGCTGAGAACTTTTATGTAAGTATTTAGGTTTTCTCTTTAATTGTGAACTATATATAGATTGTATTAATTTTATCATAGGTTATCATTATTATAATTTGGATGTTAAACCAATTTGTAATGACTGATATATGTAACACTTTATTGCAGGGGATTTTAGAAGGAGTTAGGGAGGAGCAAGTGTCTCGCCAATCTGAGGATCCTGTTGATGACACAGAGATATACCTAATGGCTACTAGAGGACAAGACAAACGAAGGATATACGGGATTGGATCTGAGGCGACGTCCTATTTATCTCAGTCTAATTATCCTTCGCATTTTAGAGGAGCTGCGCATGCAGGGACTTTCGGTGATACAGTTCAGTCTCTTGCATAGCGACATGCTGCATTAGAGAGGTTGGTGATGCAGCAGCCGAAGTTGCTTGGTCAACAGTCACATATGATAAATGAGATTCATCAGCATTTATGCATCAAGCCCACTCCTCCTACAAATCCTCCAGCTTCAAATCGGACTGATACTATCTCTACACATGATCCTATCTTTAGAGATGATGTTGATCCAGTTAGAGATATACGTCTATCTAATGATCAACCAAGTAGAAATCAATCACAAGATCCTTAGATTTTTATTTTAGGCTGCAGTAAAACATAATATTTTTCTTTCTTTAAACAAAACACAGTATTAAATATAATAGTACTTTTATATATTTGAGACTTATATTTGTTTATGTTTAATGTTATGACCCATGTTTGTTTAAGTTAATATTATGTAAACATTAGTTTCTTCACACATATATTTATCTACAATTTGAATGTATTTTTTACAGGTAATTCGAAATAGGTTGTTTATTCTTAGAAATGGAAAAAATTGATTTTCAGCAAACTTTACCAATGGATTACCTACCATTTATCGACAAAAATATAATTTTAAAAATACAAATTAAATTTATTAGCGACAAAATATCGACCATTTTTCGACCACAATATCGACAAAATACCGACCGTTACGGACCAAAATATGTGTCGATCATTTACTCACCAAAATATAAAAGGATTTAACTACCAAATTATCGATAAAATTTAAATATATTACCGATCATTTATCGTGGCTAAATTAGCGATAGATATTATTTTGGTAGCTAATTTTTTATCGACAAGCATTTTACTGACGAAAGTTTTGCGTCGGCATTCTATCGATAGTTTATATTACCAACCAAAATTATCAATTTATCGACAGAAATTTTCGTCGGTAATCGCGTTTATTTTTGTAGTGTTTTGATGCATTGAAGAGAGATTGAAAGGCATGTGTAAGTTTATTATAGGTGTTGATAGGTGTTTCTTGAAGACTAATTGTAAAGGAGAGTTGCTAACAGTTGTAGGAAGGGACACTAATGAGATAATATCTTCAACCGTTAATTATTTTTTCTAATTTTTTAATACTCAATTTTTTCAAGTTAAATATTATTATTCTATAAGAAAATTCAAGTTTTGCAAAAGGTAAGGAAAATGCTGGAGAAACACAAATAAAATCTCATATGTGCATATAAACAACATGTTTGACTTCACTTGCGATCAATTCGATTTTGAGCATTATTGTCAAAAATGCGACTTGAGTCATAACTTGTTCAAGTTTACAATCCCACCTATCTAAAACGTGTTCAATCGGATATAGAACCATAAATTTTTAAAATCATAATGAAATCAATATCAAATCGATGAGATGGTTAAAATTGATAGAAATGACAAATTATGAACAATTTTAGTACTAATAATAAGAAAAGAGAACGCGAAGTTATAACAAAAAAAAAAAAACTCTACAACTCTTTTTTTTGGTGTTTCTATCAACTTTTCTTGAAGGAAATATGAATTAATCGATATTGAGATATTTCTAAACTCAAGAACTGAAAGAAAAGGCAAGTATTTGCATTCAGGTTTATCTTCAGCTGCTCTTCAATGGTTATTAATGTATGGAATCAATTATGTCTTTGCATTGAGAAAGATAGAGAGAACTAAGATGCAAGAAGCATGGAAGGAAAATAGGATTTTT
The DNA here is from genome assembly GCA_947857235.1 of Jatropha podagrica. Classification (NCBI taxonomy): domain Eukaryota; kingdom Viridiplantae; phylum Streptophyta; class Magnoliopsida; order Malpighiales; family Euphorbiaceae; genus Jatropha; species Jatropha podagrica. The sequence goes on from CANUEP010027583.1 coordinate 44,943, forward strand.
TTTTTTTCTGTTTAAAGAGAAAGAGAACTGAGTTAAGTTTTTTGATTTTGAACATGACACTTATTTAGCTTGTTTATTTATTAGCTTCTCAAAAGAAACTTCTATGTCTATCTATAATCTATAATCTATAATATATATAAAAGTACGAATGGAGGGGAACATTGGGTTCCTAAAACACCCCCTACGAACTTTCAATTTAATTGCTAATAATAAAAATAATTTAGTTGTTTATTAATTAGAAAATTTTTAATTTTATTGATATTTTTATTCCTATTTAAATCTAAATTTTATTAGAAAGTTTAATATAATCCTATTCTAATTATGATATTAATTTATTATTTTTATTATATTAATATTAATTAGAAATTTATTTCTATCATGCCACTATATATATGTTTAGTTTTAATTATTTTTGGCAATCAAGTTTTAATTATTTTTCACTATCAATAAGTTTATGATTATATTTTTTTCTTATGGTAAGTATTAACTCTCTATTTTTATAAATTAATAGAATAATTTTTATTTATATTTCTTATAATTCAGTAATTTTTGTAATTCTTGTTTGTATTTAGAGTTACAAATTTATAATTATAAATTCGTTATAAATTTGATAAATGGTTCTACTTACGATTAGTAACAGAATCTCTTTCGTTTCTAAAATTATAACATAAAATGATTTTTATTAATTAACAAATTATGGGTTAGCAACAGAATCTTTTCCATTTCTAAAACTATAACCTAAATTGATTTTTATTAATTAACAAATTCTATCTTCCATTGTTAATAGTTAACAAAATGATTTATAAAGGGTTAGCAATGGAATTTCTATCCGTTGCTAAAGTTATAACCAAAATTGATAATCTGTTTTGCAAAAATCTAAAACTCATTATATATCTCTTCTCTGCTGCATTCTTTGGTATGTTTGCTCTTCCTTTTCTTTTTCTTTCTTCTTTTCATTTTATATTTCATTGAAAAAAGTTTAAATTTTATTTGGATTGTAAGATTAATATTTGTAATGATAATATTTTTTATTTTTTATTTTTAAGTATTTCGATAGAACCATAGGAGTGCCAATATTTAAATTATAATATAATAAATTACAATTTTTTTAGTATATGGGAAATGGGGATTCGAACTTGAATTTATTATCAAGTCGTATATGCACTTATCACTAAATTATGCCTTGGTGTCCATTAATTATAATTTTTTTGATTGTATAGAAATTCTAAATTTTATTTGTATTTTTATTGATTAATTAACAATATCAATAATAATAATTTAGTCACATCCTAATTAAGAAATATTGGGTTCCTAAAACACTCCTACTACTGAGAAAAATATCATAAAGACTTTAATTTTATTGGTTGAAAATAAAGATTTTAATTTTAATTGATTATGTTAATTTTTCTATTTAAATTAAATTCTATTAGAAAATTTAATCTAATTCTATTAGTATTTTAATTTTACTATTAAGGACTTTAATTTTATTGATTGAAAAATAAAAGTGGTTTAACTTTTATAGTCATTGCAATAATAATTTAATCTTGTGAGACCGATGGAGTAATAACCATGTCTATCAATTGTTGTGAGACTACAACTTATTTCATTCATAAACCAATATTAAAATCAAATTGGGCATCATTTTATTTCACAAACACTGCAAAAAAACATTCAATTATAGCTACCTTTCAAACAATAATAATAAGTAGTCAACATTCTCCTTTTCGTATAAATAGAATTTCCAATCAAATCATTTAAAATCATATAATATTAAATAACATTTCTTTTCTTTGAAATCCATAAAAATAATATTTTGATAATTCATTTAAAGAAAATATCACTTTATAAAATATTAGTAAAATTAACTATATTTAACTCAATTTTCTGATGAGTCAGTTTTAACTTTTGCTTTATACCATATAAATCTCTCGCATAGCTTGGTCATTTGACCATAGTAAAAACTAATTTATGATCAAAGAAACTAAAAGTAAACTGAAAAATTAAGGGCTCTTTTGTCTGTAATAAAATTCTAAAAGACACACTATACATTACTTGATACTTAGGTTCTATTCGACAAGAGTGTTTGAAAAAGTGGTTAGAGTTTTGACTACGTCAAAGTACTATATTAATGTATTACATCGTTCGGTGAGATAGTTTATAAAATGATTTTTTATGAATAACATAGTGTTTTGTGAGACGTTATCCTTTCTAACGTTTAGCGTTTCACTATTTTTTTTTTAATTTATTGACAGTCTTTTCCTTAGCTTAAAACACTTCTTGCTATTTCAATTGCATCGTTATTTCAAACTGTATACATAAATTCTGCATGAATCCCTCTCCTTCCTCAGTTAACTAGATATCACTAAATAACGAAATTCTTCAAAACCTACTATGCCAATACAACAAGACCTTCTTTTATTTTGATTCTTATAATATTTATGCTGTCATAAACGGTCAAACTCTTTTGTAAGCTCTCTTATTATGTTAAAATATTATATTATTTTATATAAAAATTTAAATAAAATAATTTAATAATGAATTAATGGAGGAACATGTGAGGAAATTGTATTATCATTTTTAGAAAAAATTGTGGTTTCAGTTATAGATTGACATTCTTCTGATAGAAAAGTAATAACACACCACATAATCACCTCTTTTTTACATTTTATTGATTTCATTTCTATAGTCATAATTTAAAATTTTAAATCAATATTTAAATATCTTTTTTTGTCATTTTAAATTAAACAGCTAATCAAACAACTATTTTCATCGAAAACTTTTGTTTCTAACAGCTACATGAACAGTTAACAGCTAACAGCTGGTGTCTATAGCTAACAACTATTAAAACATCTAACAACTACTACAATAACTAATTTTACCGAACAGAGCCTTATAAAGACAATAACATATATGACTATGACACCATATCATAATCGATGTAGCTTCTCTTTTTTTTTGTAATGAATAAAACAACATGAAGTGCTATAACTTCAGTTGAGCCTACTTTAGCTCTTTGCCTTCCCTATAAATTACGTAGAGACGAAGTTACTTTATCCCCTAATCTCTAGCCTAACTTTGTCACCTGAGTATTAACAGCCCCTGCTTTACATATGTCACCTAAGCAAAAGAAGATACGTTAGTCCTCAAGGGAAGGAGTACAAAAAGGAGAAATTGCTTTATATGTATATAAGCCATGACTTTAGAGCATTATATTGATAAATAAAACTCTTATACGGAGATAAAGAAACAAATAAATAATATCAATAATAAAATGTAGAATTAAAGAAACAAACAAATAAACTCTTATACATTTTGCGACAGTTTTAAGTGCATCTTGAAATTCCATGGAGTTCTCCTTCTTCAGTGGCTACAAAATAGAGATTAAAAAAGAAATCATTCATTCAAATTATACCCAAAAGAAATAAAATTGTTTAAATTAGTGTAATTATAAATAATTAGAGATCTACTTCTTCACTGGTTGCTAAACCTTCTAACATGAAGTCTCATAGAATCATGTTTTTCAATACTTGGAGCCCGTTTGGAATAAATGAATTTCATAAAATTTTGTAAAATTCATTTCGAAATTCGAAATTTTGTGTTTAGAACGAAAAAAATATGAATTTAATTTCATGGAATTGGATAATTTAATTTAAATCCTATTAATATTGTTGAAATTTGCAAATGAATTCCACCTATTAACTAAATAACATTTATATTGACTAAACTACCCCCTCACTTTAAGTATTATTGACTAAACTATCCCCATTTATTTTTCTAATATTTTTTTAAAAAGTATGAAATTGTTATTCCATATGATTATGATTATATATTGAATCCAAATAAATTTTTAATTTTGAATATATTGTAGTCTATTAATAAAAAAAATTTAAACATTTGCAAGGACTTCAAATTTAAAAATTTAAAAATTAATTAATTAATTATAGTGGAATATGAATCATTTATTAATATTAGTATTTTTGTTAAGATTATTTTAGGAAATAAAGAAAAATGAAATTTCATTTAAGAATTGTTCCAAATATAATTTTGAGAAATTCAATTGAATATCTTCTTTTAAATGGCAATATACCAAATATGACAAATTCATTTACAAATGAATTCTACAATCATAATTCATTTGTTCCAAACAGTACATTGGTTAACATTTGCTTGGTAAGCCTCATATGATGTAGCTAATACTATAAGAATCAAAAAATATCAATCCATCATTGTTTTTTCCTTATAAATAGCCATTCACACCGAATAATCATACATACCAAGCACAAAAAATGCTAGAAAAAAAATATTTTTGAATTCAAGATTTTACCTTTTGGTAGGGATGGAGCGACCTACGATTAATATGAAGTGCAATGTTAACATATTTTGCTAATGGACTATCTTTAGAATCCAATGCTGAAAATATTTTACTGATTTTGCTTTTTCCTCAGGTTATTTAAATAGCTTCTAGCTTTTTTTAGAATCCTTCAAATACAAAAAAAGTTGGATGACCAAATAGGGAAAAGAAAGAGAAAGGTGGTTTTCGCATTCAAAGTTTTAAACGGAAGATCCCAAAATTTTAAAATTTTAATATTATTGTATATAATCTCTACACATAAAATTATAAAGAGATAAGATTAGATTTCAAAATTGAATTTAACTTATTTTCCATCTTCTTATAAAATATTAAATTAGATTGAATGGTAAAATAAAAAGGGGCTCTTAGACAAATGTCATATTTAAGGTTTCATAAATTTTTTTAGTAAATGTCATAAATTAATAAAAATTGAGAAACTAACACATTTGCTCAAAGAAAAAATAAAAATACTCAAACTAACCTTAAACAACATTAAACTGAACTACTAAAATAAATGGCTTGAGTCATCTTAAAAAAAGAAAACACTACAAAATGGGAGGAAAAAAAAAAAGGAAATGTTGAAAAAAAAAAGAAAGGCTGAAAAAGAATACGTAGAAAAAAAAAAGGAAATCCTAAAAACAAAAAAGAAAACACAAAGAAACATGAAATCTAAAAGAGCAATATCTATACAACTTGTGTGATTCAATAATGAGGATGACAATCAACAATGATGAGAATAGATATATACAATGTATATGATGTATATGTCATATTAGTAAATAATGTAAAATCAATTAAATACAAAATAGATATATATACACCAATTAACACATTGGATGAAATCAAGTAAACATGTTGTGCATGTATGCGTACATATATATATATATATATATATATATATATACACCGTATTTACTGATATAATGTAGATATATGTACATCATATTTACTGATACATTGTGTGTGTGTATTAATCCAAACAGAATCGAGTGTTATCTTTGTCTCTACAAAACATAAACAACATGCATGGCAGTGACAGTTTTCTGGCAAAAATTAAGTTGCTAATAGGCTTATACAAAAATGAAATCGTACAAGAGAAACGAAAAATAGAAGAAGAGAGCTTGCTAAGAATGAAGAAACGAAAAATAGAAGAGCAGAAATTGAAAAAAAAGAATACAGTAAAAAATGAAAAATGAGAACTGGCTGAAAAAACACAGCGACAAAGAAAGAATTGGAAAAACGAAAATGGGCATTAAACTAGGAAATCAATATAAAAGAAAACATTAAGCAATTAAAACACTGATAATGAAAATAAAAAATTAATAAAAAAAGAAAAAAATAAAACTATTAAAATTCTGATTTTCTAACAAACTAACACCTAACAAAATAAAAAAGGGTATAAAAGTAAAAATAAATTCAAAATGACAAAAATTTAAATTAAAAAATTAACATGACATTCTCTAAAAATAAGTTTCAAAATATGACATCTACTACAATTATCCAATAAAAAATAAAGTATTCAAAAATTTATTAAAAAAAGATAAAAAGGAAAGTTGAAAGACCAGAGTTCCAAATAAGCTTGTTGGAGGTTTCTTTTATTGCAGGATTATATATATATATATTATCCAACTTAAATTACATTTTTATTGTTCAAAAAACATAAAAAATATTAGTCTAATTTTATTTATCTATCTATGGTTTGAAAAATATAAAATTTTCACTAAAATATATAATTCATAAAATCTTACGACTTTAAGATACGATTTTGCATTAGGATTTTATGTGCCCTCTAAGGTTCCTAGTTAAAAAAGCGATTTTAACAAACTTAATTTTAAGAAATATCTAAATAAAAATATGGATGTTCAAATTTAATGATGCAAACAACTTACATACATCAGCAACATGATGAAGGTATAAAGTTTGTTTGATAGCCAAGACGTTTTTTAAAGAATGTCCGAACTCGTTACAATTCAATAGACAGATTATTAAATGAATATTTTGGATATAGAGTATATTGTGCATTTTTTTTTTATTAAAATTGGGAAATTTGTATAAAAATTTTGAATATTTTAAAAGTTTTTAATGATGTTACACATTAATATTTTTAGTGGAAGTTATTATTTCACATCTCATTTTTTTTTTACTATATACATTAATATTATTGGTGCATTTGAAAATGATGAATTTTTTTAATTTTTTTTAAATGGAAAAGAAATGGTTATATTATTTAAAAATATTACACCCATTTTTATTACTCGCGTATTCAATCCTAGATATAAATTTCACATTTTAGCTAATTATTTGAGTCTTTATTATGAAATGTTAAATCTTGATGTAGGATTTAGTATTAACGTAAATGTAATAGTAAATGAAATTAGAAAAATTATTGTAGATTTATATATTGAATTTGTTTAGTATTCTGGTTTATCTACTTCTTTTGATTTTTCTCAAGTTCATAATCAATCATTGGCAATCGAAAGGGTAATTATCGTTGAACGTCAATATTACAAAGACAAAAAAGACATAGAAGATCTAGTTCCAGTTCTACCTTGGAACTTCACAGTTATCTTAACAATGTTTTCGAGTTTGACGACAATTTTGTTGAGAACAATTTTTCAATTCTAGATTGATGGAATCGTCATGCCAATACGTTGCACTAATATCAAAATAAATTTTAGCAGCAACATTCTTGATTGTTGCGATTGAACAAGTTTTTTAGTATGGAGAAACATATTAGATGAAACATGATCTAAGATGGCTTATGAATTAATAGAAGTACAATCATGCTTGTATGATAGACCAAGATTGAACTAAGGGCACAAGAGGATGTCAAAAAAGGAAGTGAAAACAAAGAAGGAAGTGAAGATTTATTTCGATGGGTCCTCAATAGAAACATCCACCGTACAAAGAAGAAATAAGTGAACTAAAAGAGGTAAAATTGGTATAAAATAAGTTAGAACTACGTGCATATTGATTTCTCTAAACCCCAAAAGGATCCGTAGGCAATTCAATTTAAAAAAAAAAATTGAAGCCCCTTTTTAATATTTTTTCTGAAAGTTATTTTTTAAATTTTTTTCATAAATATTTAAATTTTGAATAAAAAATACTTTTCTAATTTTTATTTTAAAATTATTCAAACCGTCTGAAAAACCGATCAAAGTACTATCTGGAACTGATGATTTTGAAATCATTAAAAAATCATAACAAACCGATTTCAAACCAGAACCCACACTATTAGTTTTCAACTTGGTTTCGAACCGTGGCTACCTCGATTTACAGCTTTAAAAGGAGACTTGACATTTAAAGGCCTGGGGTTGAAAAGGAATTGAGTACAAAACATTGTTTTTTTCTTGCAACTGGAAAGTGGCTGATAGTACAATAGGCATTACGTACGAATCAAAATTTAATGTTGTTGAGCTCATTATTTAGAATGATTTTAATGTTTATACCATATTGGTCTTCATGGGAGATTAGGTGCATGGCTTTTGTTTATCACAATTAACCTTAGTTTTATCCTAATCAAAGTCTAAATATTTAAAAAACAACATTGAACTATTCTTATTTGTCGATCATGTTAAAGTTAAGACAAAATCATCAAAAAACATTAATAAGTCTCGACACCATCCTCAAACAGATAAGAAATCAAACCATACAATTAATTCTAAGTCATGATAGAATATTCCTTATTTGGAATGTTGTTGTTAAAATATATTACATCAAACAAAATCAACTTAAGATAATGTTTGATTTGTTATTTCGGACTTTATATTTCTGATTTGTATAGGATTCTATTAGATTCTATTTATGTAACAATATATATACGTGACTTTTCATCAATATTACACACTCTTCTATTCCCTCATATTTTGCTCTCTATTCTTTATCTTTTTTCTCTTCAATTTTATATTATTTTATCATATGATTTGTTTAAAGAATAATAATAAATTCCTTACATCACAATTCCAAATTTGAACTACTATAATGTTTTTATTTTTAAAATAATAAACCAATGGAAGCAAGAAAAAGAAAAAAAAAGGACTAATTATAACTTTGAATAAGAATTGTGTAAATAGATGATTACTTAAGTTAAAGCCTTACATCATGGTTATGACTGTGTATTAAATCATAAATTTATATCATTTAATACATTTCTATATCTATATTTGTGTATTTTTGTACATATATAAACATTTTTCTTATCTTCTCCTTCAATTTATTCAATAATAATAATAATAATAATAATAATAATAATAATAAACTATTTATAATTAATTTGAAGAAGAGCTGAGTATAGAAGCTGATTCCAAGTGTCAGGAACACCAGCTAGACACCAATGGGTGCAATCCATATCATTATGGCCTCCATGACCATAAACCGAAGGGTGCCCATCTTTTCTCAGCTGCGAAAGGCTTGTAATATTCAACAAATGGACTGGTTGTAAGGTTCCTTTCAATATCTTCTCCAGTACTAGCTCTGCTGGATGTGGACCTGCTGGATAGTTTGACCCATAGAATGGTTGCTTTTGATCCTCACAGGCATTTGCTTTAGGCTCCCCCCATTCTGTTCCACTTTTTGTTTACCAATATAAAAACAAAAAAAATTACTTGTTCTTTAGGTATTAAAATTTAATTGAAAGCTTTCTTTGGGTTTAAATATATTATTTCTAATAATTAAGGGAAAAAAAATTAAACTATTTGCCAAAGGATAGCGAAGAATTAAATATGTAAATAAGAGTATTAAAATGGGTTCGCATGTCGAGTTCAATACGAGTCACTTAACATGCAATATAATTAGAATCAATACAAATATAACCCTTTTAATAATTGTGTTGAATATTTAAACACGAACGCCGTACAAAAATAAAAAAAGTAACACAAAAATTATATGTTCAACCCATTTAATTAAATATATATGTCAAAAAATTCAACCAAATTTCATTAAATAGGTCATATATCTATCAGAAACACGACAAATATAATATGTATAACCCACATAGCGTGATTGTGAAATTACATTTTCATGCTTAAATAAATATGTTAGATGAGTTAGACAAATCAACCCGTGACACGACTTTTTTAAACTCATGTCATATTCGACTCATTCGTTTATGAAACAAATCTATTTAAACTTAACTCTAACTTGTTTAATTTTCATATTAGGCAAATTGTGTTCCTATGTCACGACCTATTTTAACACCCTTAAATGTGAAAGTAAGCATTCAGTTGGTTGGGTTTATTTATTTATTTTTCAAATAAAAAAATCAGATGTTCTAAAATGAAAAATTGAATCAAATTTGTAAATATAACTTCAAACTTACTTCATATGATCTGGTGAAACTCCTTGAAAGAAGAGTATGGTTTTTGTGGGATCTACATCAGTTTCTACCCACTTAGCCCAAGTCTTTAAGGCTTTCTCATAAAGTACCAATCTATCCGTGTCTGGATAAATGAGGTTCCCCTCCTGCACAAAATTCCATCTACAACAATGTGGAAAAGAGTGATTTAGTAAATAATACTTCAAAAAAATTAAACTAATTTAATCTAAAAAGTAAGTTAAAAAAAACAATCCAAATCAATTAGTTCAGTTTTATAAAAAAATCGATTAAAATCTATTTTTTTATATAAAAATTTAATTTATTTGATCTGTATCAATTCAATTCAGTTAAAATTATATCGGATTGTATTTCTAACCCTTATCACTCACGGTTGTTTTTTTCCGGAATGAAGCCACCAATGCCAAGTATCGAAGATCACCACATCCATCTCTTTCCATAATTTTCCACCTTCAATGGAGTCAAGTTTGAGAATAGTGGTACCATTGCTTGTGGTTTCAATGTCAACTAAAAATGCATTGCGAAAGAACATCACTCTTACATCAAATTCCTGCAAATGCACTCTTCATTTCAGCAAAATATATTATTTTTATTTTAATTGCTTGAATTTATACAAGATAATATGTAAATTTATTATTGGGTTATTAATTAAAAAAAATTAAACTTAAAAAGGAAAAATAAGAAAATTGATTAAAAATATTAATAATTCTACATCAGCAATTAAATCTTGAGCTTTTATATATTATTCTCATCATTATTATTATACAGTGGATAGATAAATAGATTATATATATGAGATGATTGAAATCCAAAATTAAATAGAAAGGCAATGATATAATTACCGGAAAAGTGAAATTAGAGAGCCCTCCAATTCTGACGGACGTATAGTTAGCCTGAGGAACAGCTACATGAAGCAAACACGTGAGAGATTGCCATTGGTTTAAACTCAATGAATCTCCAACAAACATTATGCTTTTCCCTTTCAGTTTTGATAAAAAATCTCTACCGTCAAACCTACACAATTAACACGAATAAATAGTTATAACTTTAAGTAAAAGTAATTTCAAAACTTATTCTGTCAATCAGGTTTTGTCCGGTTGACTTTCGAATTCTCTCTCACAAAAACTTTTACCTCTTTAGTGAGTAAAAAAATAATTATTCTCGTTGTATAGTCTGCATTATTATTTCGGTCGTCGATCTTTCTAATGAATAAATAAAAAGTATTATTATTATTATTATTATTATTATTATTATTATTATTGAAAAGTAACTCTTGCTATCATATTATTGGCAAAGGGCAAAAGAAAGAATAAAGTATTATCTGTAATACAGCCTGGCTGATGCTATAGGAGGAGTTGAGAGTCTAATTGAGCTCATGGCTCTCCATTTTTCTTGAAAGGAACTCAAGAAGAAAGTGCCAAAAGTTTGAAGTTGAAAAACTTATTTATTTCATAGCAAAAGAGTAAAAAGAAAAATAGAAGAAAAAGTGTTTCCATTTTCATGGATCTGTGAGGTTATGCTAATTAGTAATTAGTTGATGAGAGGGCCACTAATTGATTGATTCTGTGTCTCCACAACATAGAATTGACAGCTTAACTTTCAATAATTCTATATTTCTATAATCATTATTCTCGGTAACATAATATGATTTTAGAGCCTTTCTTTATTTAACATTCTTGTTGAAAATTCTTTTGTTTTTTCTTTCTACTATTAATTTTTTTTGTAAATTCTAAAACTTGTGTTTTATATTTCATCTACCAATTATATTCTCTAGTATTTTTCTTCTTTCTAGAAAAATTATATTTAAATTTTCATATATTAACTGTTCTTTTATAATATGCATTGTACGTTGATCATACTTGTTTTTCGTACTCGTTTAATTTTTTTTATTTATCTAATATTAAAATATAAGTACTTATTTAGATTACAATAAATACAGTGGTTATTTTGCATTACACTTTATCCTAAAAACTATTTGTGATGCTATTTCTAAATACTTAATTCGATTTTTATGTAATAAAATAGTCTCAAAATGAAGATTAACCCAACATCTAAATCTAATTTTTGATCCTTAATTTATACATGCTGATTCTTCAAACTCAGATATGTGTCTAAAAAATCTTTTTCCTAATAATAATAATAATAATAATAATAATAATAATAATAATAATAATAATAAAGTCATTACTCAATCTTTGATCTTTTCGTAACTCTAAATTAATATATATATATATATATATATATATATATATAATAAGTAAAGTAAAAAAGTAAAAAAATTATTCTTATGCTAGGTAAAGGAAAAGAAAATAAAAAAATAATTTGAATTGTTTAAAAATCACTTGAGCCAGAATAATGGTAGTAATTACTTTGGCTATAGTAATAGTACTTAATGTATTGAAAAAAATGGATATATATATATATATGTGCTATGTACAGAGACCCTTGAAACTTCAAAAAGTGACCCAACATAAATACATATAGCTTTTTTTAATTTTTCAAATACAATTTTCCTTTATATCAAATAGATTTAAGATATATGAGGAAAAATATCAAAAATATTAAAAATATTTAATTATTAAGAGTTTAAGAGACCGTCTATCTATTGTAAGGGAGACACACATCTCTTACTAAATAAAAGTGATAATGTTTTAAAAATAAAATAAAAATGATAATAATTATGAATTGATATTCAAAAGAAAAATAAAAAATTATTATTAAAAATAAAACTCTCCAAATTCAATATATAATAAAAAATAAATTACTTTAAAATATTTTAATTGTCAATTTAAATCTCAAAAACCAATCCATTCCTTAAGTGAAAAGATCATGATTTCACGAAATTTTATTTTGAGGGACAAAAATAAAAGTCTAAATCTAAATTAATAAAAATATATTTAATTAAGTAATATAAACATAAAGAAAAAATAATATTAAAATAAATTGATACACTTTTTCTTAAAACAATAATATCTGTTTAATTTATATTTTCATATGTCTAAAATCATTGTAACTATATATGTATAATTTTATAATATCACCTAATAAATATTGTTTTAATGTGTAGATATATAGATATATAATAATAATATATTATATATATTTTTTAAAAATTAAAATTTTATCTGTTCAACATGTCACGCCTATATTCATATTATTTAAAAATAAAATTTAAAAAGTAAAAATTTTAAAAATTTAAAAAGAGTTAATTATATATATTCTATTTGAAATTTCTTTTTAAAAAAAATTTACTTTTTCTCTTTTTTTTATCTCAATATACTTTTCTTTTTTTTTCTCTTTAAAATAAAATATTTTAAATTATAATTAAAACGTAGTCAAATATTTAAAAAAAAATTTTAAAAAAAATTAAAATTTTTTAAATATTTCATTATCATAAATATTTATTAAAAATTAAATTTAAAAAAATAAAATTTTAAATTATTTAATTATCTATATATATCTATTTTAAAAGATATTTTTAATAGATTATATCCAATCAATTAATAAGATATAATTAGTCATGACAATAGTTATTTTAGGATACCCAAATTTCATTCGGGGTACTATAAAAAATTCATTATTTCCTCTTATTCCCATATTTATATATATATAGTATAAATAAATTAGTTTTTAGAGTAAATTTTGTTTAAATCTGATCCCTAAAAAATTAATATATTTTTATATAAAAATATAATAACAAACCGCTTAATTCTTTTTATTTAAATATGAGTCCTAAAAAGTAATATATCTATTTATTTTTATATAAAAAATTTAATAATAAATCCTTTATATTTACATCGTAGTGTTTACTTTTCTCTTTGTATATCATTTACTCAATTTATATATTTTCAATTTAAAATTAAGCCACGTACACATAATTGGCTTCAGAAAATTGAGATACAATTTTCTTTTTCTTGCACTGCCCAATAAAGAATCTATACAACAAACAAAATAGCTTTACAACAAAGTCTTTCTTTCCCATACCTAAAGTTTGTCCATTTCTTTGTCTCAATTTGCATAGTGTCATCTCTTTCACGTGAACTAATCAAATGGCCAACAAAAACTCAAAACACAATCATTAACACAGCAAATGAAAATTTCTTACCTAATTTATACCTTTACAACACCAAATAAATATTTTTGTATTTCTTTTTTTCTTGTTTCAGCAATATTTTTGTTTTTTATTTTAGAAACAACACAAACATGGTACTTTCATTACAATGGATGCACAAAAAACACCTTTTTCCTTTCTTTTTTCTTTTCACTTAAACAATAATAGATATAAAATTTGTTCGGTAAAATTAATTATTTTGATAGCTTTTAGCTGTTGCAATGAGGGAGCTAGGAGTTCTAAGGGTGGCCCCTGTCTCCTCTAAAATTTTTTTTATAGATTTTATCTATAAAATATTAAAATTTTTTATTTTACCCCTTAAAATATTAAATTTTTTCAATTTCACCTCTTTAACTCTTGAAATTTTTTTTAATCCATGACTTTAATTTCTAGATATGTCATTCGCAGTTTACGTAACTTCTCATAAAATGTTAATAGCTAAACGTTATAAGGATTAATTTTTTATAGAATGTTATTTCATCTCTCAAAATTAATTCAAATGTTATATTACAAAAAATTATAACAAAACTGTTTAATCAAAGCTATTTAATTTTTTTTTTTCAAACACAGTAATAATTAGTTTTAAGAAATTGCACATATCAGCATGAATAAAAATAAAGCTAACTTCTCTACTAACTATAACGTTACTTTTCTACTAAGCGTCAAACCTTTTGCAAAATTGAAGCTATAAAATAAAAGAAATTAATAATAATAAAAAAAGCAATATATATATATATGTGGTGATGTACCTTGGAATGGTGCATTGAGAAGGCTTCCATCTGTAGTTGAGAAAGTAAGTGTCTGGTCTACCATTTTTAAGACAATCAAACTGTTTTTCAATGAAAGGACATTGAGAGGAAGAATAGAGAGGATAAGAATCATCAAGAACCCAACTCCCTTCAAAAATATTACATCGTCCATTTGCTATTCCATTCCTTCTGGATATTTGCTTTCCATTGATATGCTGCACTAAAGAAAGCACCACCAACACCATTAGTTTTGCTCCAATGGCGAAACCACCCATTTTCATACAAAGAGAGAGAAAGAAACAAGAAGAGGAGAGTTGGTTGGATTGGATACACAGAGGACAAAAGAAGCCTAATTCATTTATGTATATGTATATGTATGGTTTGCGGCTCGTGAGATTTGGGTAGTAAATTGAATGAGGGGCCAATTTTGGAATCTTTTTTTTATGCTCAACATGTGAAGAATAAAGAATAAATTTAGTTTATTTCAATTTTGTGGGCTTTTGTAATTTAATTCTTTTTTATTATTTTATTTATTTTTACGTCAATTTATCTGAAATAAACTATTCTATTTTAGATATCTATTTTATGTTTATGCAAATTCTTCCTTAAAAAAAAACTAAACAATATAATGAAATCGCTAGCTTTTTATCTGAAATAATAAACGGATATTTCGTACCAAAAAAATAAGAGAATCAATTTTATAGATTTAAATATAACTAAACAAAATTCTAACAAAAAAATGTGAAATTTCCAAATGAATTTTACAAACTTAAATAAATCAATCTTTATGATAAAACCATCCATCTTTTTAGACTCCTAAATATATTATGCCAAGGGTATATTAAAAAATAAAAATTCAAATGAATTTCAATTTTGAATTTATTCCAAACATGCAAAATTCATTTACAATGATTCTATTTAGATTTCATTTATAAATGAATTCCATAAATTAATTTATACGAAACAAAACATAAAAGCTAAATTCTAAAAAAAATCAGTTTCATATTTATGCAAATGAAAAAGGATGTTGAATGAGCCGGACCACAGGTTAAACTTTACGTAACATACTCACGTCAATTAAAACTTGTCATTTGTATTTGAAAAGCACATTGGTTCTTATATTGCTCTTTTGTTCCTCTCGTATTTGCTTTTTCTTTTTTGAATTCTTTTTATTCTTATCCCCTTTTTTTTTTTACCAAACAGGCCTCTGCCTGTTCGTCTAACTATCCCAAGGTAATCTTGATAGATGTAGACCCGACAAACCCATAACAATTTTAGACCAAATAGTTTTTCTAGTACACTCAGTGGAACCTGTTAGGATTTTGTTAATATATCAAGATGCTGATGAAATCGATAGATAATTTGCTGTAACTAGAATCGAACAATTTCATATGCCTGATTAAAGGTCGATTGTGGAAAAAACACAGGCGGGTCCATCGCAAACATGGAAAATGATATGATAGACTTATATGATAGTATCGGCCGCTTAGTGACTGCCATAGTGGAATGGACAGATTGTAACGACTTGGTCAAGATTGACCTAAAAATGAGTGAAATACTTTGAAATCTCTAAATTATAATTAAATTAACACTCATATCTTTCTATTATGAGCTAATAACTATGACATGCTTAAGTTACTATTTTGTCAAAGAAGCAGGTCCTTTTGTCCATTTTGACCCATTTTCAACGTTAAAGATCAAATAAAGTTGATGGGAGGAGAGAGAATATAATTAAAGCCCAACCATGCCCATCTGTTCCTTTTCTAAATGCCCCTCTCTTCCTTCTCCTCTCTGCCTCTTTCTCACTCTACATAGTTCTCTTATTTATCTCTCCATACCAAACACACTTCGTTTGTCAATAATAACTCTATAACGGTATCAAACTGTCTGTAATTCTCTATATTGTTTCAATTCCTTCGATCTCTAGTGCTAATGGTGCCATCCACCACTATACAATTTTGATACAGGCCATAGACTGCTCTAATTTATTGTCGAACATGGTGATTGCTCGTCATTTGTTTCAAATTTTGTCCTTTTACCCTTCGTTTCTCACCAACCATAATAAAATAAAATCTCAAATTATTTCAAAAAATTCCTAAATTCCAAACTAAAATAAAAAAAAAAACAAAACAAGAGCATAAAACAAAAAAGTTCAGAAAAATATTGAAAGTAGGAAAATCCAATAAATAACAACAAAAGGACTCTCTATGATCGAAAAGTAATAGGTAGATTTGACATGGAGATAAAAAACCAATATGACTATAATTTAGGATCCTGAAGTATTTTACTTCCTAAGAATCACTACACCTAATCGTTTTGCAGACAATCGATTTGAGGATTTGGTCTACATTCGAGGACATGGCCAATCTCAAGACCAATAAATTAGCAACTTAATGGAGCTAAGTATTAATTATTTAGAAGCACAATGGTCAGGACTTTCATTTCTCTCGCTCTCTCTCTCCGTTCTTCGGCCAGCTTTCATCTTTTTCGAGGAAACTAGACCCTAGAAACAAGAGCTCGAGGAGACAAACTCCATGGTGGTCTCAATTTACGGGATTGGAGCTCGGACGGGAAGAAATCATAACTGAAAAGATTCAACACTGCTGCGATCTTGTTTCTCCCACGATTTTCATCATTTCTGGTGAGCTCAAACTACAATGTGGGTACGAATCAACTCCTCTCTCTTTCTTCAATTTGATTGTCTCAATCGTGATTGTTGCTGCTAGAATAAAAAAACCCTAAACAATGGCTAATTGAACCTTTTCGGGCAATATTTGATATTTGATTCTGTCATTTATGAGATCAAATAGCGGAATGATAAAATAAGATTTGGACATACATGTTCAAGACTTCGGGGACATATGATAGAATTAAAAACAAAAGGAAGATCTCTCCACACAACTTTTTTTTCCTAAAAACTCTCTAAATAATTGCTTGGTGAAATCATTAAGCTGTCTCTGGTATATCTCTCTCTAGACTCACTAAATTTGTGAAAATAATTGTGGTTAAAACCTTCCACTCTTCACCTAAGTGAAAAGACTAATCAAACCATATTTGATTATCATTATATGTACTGTTGTTATAATAGATAATCTCTATGTATCATATATCTAAGAATTGAAGATTTCTCTCCTAGTGAATTTTTTTTTTTTTTTTTTTCCGGGAGTTAGCCATTTCCTTAATAAAGTTGTGTTTTTAATGGGTAAAACCATAGTACAAGTTTAAAATTTTGTATTTGTAAAGAAGTATTCATCTTCCATTTGATTAAGCCACTTAATCATGAGCCATTGGATTTAGAAAACATTCAATGACTTGCTACCTATAAAATAGGTTATTATTTATTTTTCATATATCTTATTATTGTAAATTTTTTAACAATAGTAAAAATATTAATTATCCTTTTGACAAACAATTAAAGTAAAAAACAATTAAGCTTAATTATCTAAATAATATTTTAAAATTTTTGTGATGCTCATCATTTCATTTTTTATGACTATGATATTTATGTAGTTTATAAGCTAATTTTCATACTAAAATTTTTTTATAGATCTTGTATATTTTAAGTTAAATTTTATTTTTGAGCTTCAAAATATAATCCAAAATTTAATTTGTATATCAAAATTATATTTGTAACCTAAAAATTATAAGGTTTATTATTCTATTTTTTAAAAAAAGGTTCTATGTTTTTTAAAAATAACCTATTAATGAATTCTATATCATATTAATTTTATCTATTTCAAAGAAGATATCCAAAATTTTGAATTTTGTAGCTTTTGTAAAATTTATTATTCAATTCATAAAAGTTGTAACCAAATTCCTTCGAAATGTAATCTAAAACTCTTAGGGCACGTTTGGTAAGATGTAATCATCAATGTAATCTAATAGTGATTACATTATGAGATGGATTATGGTGTTTGGTGAAGTTTTATTTTTAAAGTGTAATGTAATGATGATTCCTAATGTAATCCCAATCACTTAAAATGGAGTAATTTACATCCAAAAACCAATGCATCCCCATTACATTACACCCTAGACATTAACGCTAACTAGCCCATCTAAATTTACTAGCTACTAAGTTGAAGGACAAATCTAGCAATTTCGATCTTCCGACCACCACTCCGGCCGATTTTCGACTAGGTCAAGACTCCGAACAACTCTCCTCTCAATATCAATCAACAATCTGTAGTTAGCGATTCCATATTGATTGAGCACGGGGATGAATCGAAAGCTCAAACTTTCTACGATTGCTGGTGATGCTCCTAACAAGCTTTTCAAGATGTACTCTCTCTTTCCCTCTCCTAAATATTTGCATTATATTCAATTGGTTCATGATCTGGTGATGTTTATGTTGATTTTTTTTTTATGATTTGGTTGCAAAATTCTTATTAGGAATTTTTAGAGAGGGATTGGTTATTTGATGTTTTGATTTAGTGGACAGAATGGAGTTTTTTATGCTTAAATATAATTTTTTTGGGGTATTGGGTTGGATGCAGCAAGGTGGTAAGGTTGTCAATTACACAAGTCTTGATTGTGATTTCATAGAAGCAGAAGGCTACATTGAGGAAGGCATACAAGAACAAGAAGTTCTTGCCACTTGATTTGCGTCCCAAGAAGACAAGAGCCATCCCAGGAGGCTTACTAAACACTAGGTATTGCTTTGCTTATAATATGTTGGACTTCTTTTGAAAGGGGTATTAAAATCTTGTAAGTTTTGCTATTATTATATCGCTGGGATAATGAGTATTGAAATCTTCAGCTGTATATTATGGTTCATTTGTTTCACAGGTCTTTGAATTTGGTGTATGTTTACTTGTAGGTTATCATATCATCTAATCTAGCTGTATATAATTTTGCACGAATTAGCACAAACTGTGAATAATAAAATAGAACTAGGAATAACAAAATAGAATTAGCACAAACTATGTCTGCCGTAATCAGTAAGCTTTCACGAGCATCCTCTTCTAGTTGACCTATAGTTTGGAGCCTTGCTATGATGACAACTGCCTAGGGAATAAAATACAAATAAAAAAGGTAGTTTGGAGCATTCTGTTATACACACACACACACACACACACACACACACTTATGTATGTATATTATAAGTCATGAGTTGAATGCCACCAAGCTGCAATTCTATCAAAAAAATAAAAAATAAGAATGAAGCCCAAAACACACAGGCTTTATGTTATTAGTTAAGCAACAACACGGATTTTTCTTACCTTAATATTCAATGATGATACTAAGGTTTGCATATTGATAAATGTTTACAATTTATATAGCAAGATCAAAAGCAAAAATTACATGGAAATGTACAAAAAGTTATCATGTGGTTTCAAACTTTTTCAATGTAAGATATGTGGAAATGAACATTCATGTTTTCCCTGCTTGAGCATATGCACTCTGTTTTTTTTTTTTTTTTTTTTTTTTTTTTTTTTTTTTTTTTTTCTTATGATCACATTCATTATATTATTTTTCTTATTTGTGAAGATTTACTCATTTTATTTTATTTTATTGTCACTTTTAAGTATAAATTATAGTTAACAATCATGGCTCGTCTTAGTTTAGCCACAAAGAAGAGGAAATTAGCAACAACTTTGCAATAATGGTTAGAAATGCTAAATATAATAAATTGGTTTTATAAATTATTTTGCACTATACCGATATTTCAAGTGCAAATTTACTACTTGAAAGATAAATACACCAATGACTTTTTCTTAAGGAGGAAGATGATGAATCGATTGGTGTATGAAAATGATGATGTTTGCATATCACAATTAATAATGAATAGGAATGCATTTAGTAAATTGTGTTCTATGCTTGAAAAAGAAGGGGGCTTAAAAGATACAAAAAAACATGTTGGTAGATGAACAAGTAGCAATGTGTCCGCATATGCTTGCACATCATATGTTGTAGTCTGCATGTGTTTTAGTCTGTGAGCACATGGAATCATATGGCAATACCAACATGATATCTAATAATGATGCAAATTATGCACATGAACATTTTATTTACCTTTTTTCTTTAATGCAAATTATGTGTACTTGCCACATTTCTGTATAGGAAAAAAAAAATACTGATACAGAAATGTTATATACTGTGTTGGTCAAGTGATAATCCCTCGTTTGTACAACTTACCTTGATTTATGTTTTCTCTTCTTTTTGGTTGTAGGAAAATGTCAAATGCTAGAGAGAATATTGTTAGCCCAAAAAGATCAGAAACAAATAAAAGGCAATGGACATATGAAGAAGAGTCTAAGCTTATTGAGGCTCTTCTTGAATTGAATGCCGAAGGAAGATTTAAAGCTGATTGTAGTTTCAAGAGTGGATATTTTAAAACTGTTGAAGATTTACTTTAGAGAAAGTTGCCAGGACATGGGATTAAAGCAAAATCATATATTGAGTCAAAATTAAGGACAATGAGGACTCACTTTAATATCGTCCATGATATGCCAGTTAGTACTAATTGCAACGGTTTTGGTTGGAATTCGAAAAGAAAATGTGTCACGGCAGAGCAACCTGTTTGGGGAGAGTATTTGAAAGTAAGAATATACTAGTGTAAAATATATATTATAAATTTTAAACTAGTATAGAATATATATTATAAATGATTGACTGACATTTTTTTTTTACAGAGTCATCAAGATGCAGAGCAATTTAGATTCAAGAGTTTTCCATTTTATGAGGAGTTGTGTATTGCCTTTGGAAAAGATCGTACTTCTGGAAAAGATGTTGAAACTCCTGCTGATATTATAGAAGAATTATAGAGAGAAGCTACAACAAATGCAAATGAAAATGTCACTATTGAGCGAAAGCAATGCATTGATTTTTGCTACAACTGAAGAAGGAGGATCAAAGTTAAAGAAGAGCATAATTGAAAAAAAATCAACTTTGTCCAAGATAATTAGAGAGTCGGCAACAATCATTAGTAATGAGATCGAGAAAGCGACTGATAAGCTTAGTCATTAGAAGATGCTAAAGCCGTTGAAAAAAGAACGATGATTAATGGTGCATTGACAAAGTTATCGAGTCTTAGTATGTTTGAAAGACATAAGGCTGCTCGAAAAATCGGATGTGATCGTGAGCTAACCGACATTTTCTTCACAATTCCAGATGAAGAAAAAGAAGCATTTGCGAAGGCATTACTTAATGGGGATATTTAACTTCATCTACCAATGGTGGTTCTTTTAATGACATCTTAGACTTACATGTGCTCAAGCTTTTAGCTTTTAGTTCTTTTTCTTATATACTGCTAGTTTTGTACGTCCAAACAAATCTTTGATGTGTTTTATTGACATCTCAAACTTATATACGCCCAAACTTTTAGCTTTTTAATTTCTTTTTTTATATGCTACTAGTTTTGTTAGATAGGCTATGAGAATAATGCCTTGATTACTAGATTGTGTTTGATAATATTTGTGAATTATTTAAATTTTTTGTTGTTTATAAACAATAGGTGGTTGTGGTGGTAGAGCGGCAGTTGAGATGGTGGAGGTAGTGGTTGTGGTGGTGCTAGCGGTGGTAGAGTGGTTGTCCTGGAGTGGCGGTTGAGATGGCAATGACGGTGGTGGAGTGGTGGTATAATTGTTTGAGATGTGTTTTAATTACATTACATATTTATAAACAAATATAACAATAGAATATTGATTACATTCTATAGGATTTTTCAAATACATTACCAAACATAGTAATGGAAACATATTTAATTACATTGCATTGCATTACATCCAACCAAGCATTATTTTAATTTTATATCAAAATTAATTACAAATCCTATAATTTAAATTTATAAAAATTTTAATGTGGTATTAGAATCATTTGTAAATTTTATAAAAATACTTAACCAAAATTGTTGTGATTCTAATAAAAATTTAAGATCATTTTTTAATAATGTAGTTTTACGTATAGTAAAGTATACTGAACCAAAGTTATAACTTTAAGCTTTAAACTTTTAGGTTGTGGTTTCTTGACATTCAATTAAATTTAAAAAAAAGATTTAAGAGCAACACCAAATATTTAAATTATAATTATTTATCATAAATAAATAAAGGATATAATTGATACATGTTTGATATATATTCTATAGCACAAATACATAGATACAATAATATGCAAGCATATTTAACAATGCAGGCACTGTGTACATAAAACAATTTTTAATGCCAACCAAAATTAGTGCTTCTCAAAGTTTAGGAATAACGATTTGTAGAAACCCATCTCTGCATCACCAAAACATATCTAAATCAGTATAAAAAAAATCATAAAAGTGAAAAAAATTGATATTTATTAGCAATTTCTGCTGTAAATTTGTAGGCGTGACCACGATCCCAAAATTGTTGGTTTCAGTATTAAAACCACCGATTCCGATCATAGAAAAGTTGAAACCGAAATTGAACTACTTTTAGATGATTTTTAAGACAGTTTTGGAACCACCCGATTTCAGATTTTTTTTTTTTTTTTGTTTTGAATAAATAATAAATATTACTACTGAAAAAAAGTAAATCAATTTAATAAAAATTTTTAAAATTGTTTTAAAAAACTATAATAAAAAATAAATTGATAGTTTTTTTTAAGAATATGTTTTTTATAATTTCAAACCGGAACCACCAATTTTAAACTAAAATTATCAGTTTTAATTTCAAAAAATGAAAAACCGGAACCGAACTTAAAGTTCACGGTTTCAATTATGGTTTTAAAACCAAAACCACTGACTATGATTTAATGTTGATTTTGACCAATTTAGTTTCGGTTTGTTTCTGATTTAAAACCAAACCAGGATCATCCTAGGATTATTTTTCTTCTTCCTTTGATAATAATAAAGAAACAATTTGCCACATATTTATAATATATTTTATCTGGTAGCTAATTACTAAATGATGCTTTCTAGTTAAATATTTTTAATTTTTCTTATTAATTCTGTTGTTTTACTAATTGATATATACCATTCCAAAATAATATATTTTTAATTAAAATTAAAATTAAAATAATGCATGACTTACAAAAATTGAGCTGAGACTTTGTCCTTGTTAGCGTCAGAAGGAAATGGCCAATCAACCTGATATGGTCCTTGTAAAATCTCTCTCTTGTGATAAGCAGATATTGAATCATTTGAACATTGGATTGTACGTTTTCCCATTATTCTTAAGCTATCAAAAAGTCAATAAAAAATAAATAATCATTTAAAAAATATTTATTATATAATTATATTATGTAATATCAGAGCAAAATAGAGACAAATAATTCATATATATATATATATATATATATAAATGGAACCAAAAGATTAGTGTTTAGAAAACAATTACCTTCGGTGGTTGACCTCCACTCTAATGTCATTGACGTCAACGCCGGGAATTTCTACCGTCAGAACATAACCACGTCCAGATTCTGCAACATCCATTCTCGGTGACCACTCAATTATTCCTACACCACACAAAGCTTAACGCAACGTTTTCGATAGAATCATATTTATAAGGTTGGACTTTTAATCAAGGTAATAAAACGACATACCGTTCTTTGCCCGAGACTGATTTTTTCTACCAATACATGTTGGTCTTGCAAAGCAAGGAAAGTTTGATTCTGACGCAGGTTGTTTCAAATCTTTTACGGGAGATTGAATTGGCTCAACGTTTGACAATTTGTTTGGTTCATTTCTTATTGTTGTTTGTCTAGAAAATAATGGTGCTTCAGCCTTCATTTATTATACATGCAACACCAGCAAATTAAAATTAAATCCCAAAAATAAAAAATTAATTAAAACCTTGAAGAAGAAGAAATTAAAAGGCAAGCACCTGTCTTTGTTGATCAGTAGTTGAGGAAAACGGTCTCATGAAGAAACCTTGAGAAGCAGAACTTTGGCGCGCAAAATACATTCTGTTATCACATCTTGAGATGACAGAATTTAAACTGCTGCTGCAATTCTGAGCATAAGAAATTTATACACATAAGTGTCTGTTAGTGCTAATTACAGAGTTCGTTGGCAAAAATCGAATTAGGGCTTAAAGAATAATATCAAAATTTTACCAAATCAAATTAAAGAAGGAAGTAAAACTCATGTAACAATATAATTTGAATAAACTCCACTTGATTATGTGAACTTGATTTAACTAATTAGAGTCATATATGATCAAGAAATTGTATATGGGAATGAATGGAAATATTGTCATTGGAATGAAAATACAAATGCTATGAATTTAAGAAAGCGACACAGAAAAATACCATAGGAAGGAGGAGATGAGTAGGAGAAATATCCTCATTAGGTACAAAGTGGGCAGCTATCATGTTCATTCTTCTTCTCACTGCTTCACTCTCCATTTTCTTTTTCTTTTCTGTTTATCTGAAGCAAATGTTTTGGGGGATGAGATTTTGAAGAGTATGATGGAATTTTTAAAGAAGGGAAAATAGATAGAGAGCTTGAGATATTTTTCTTTTTTTTTTCTTTTAATTTTTGTAAAGAAAAAAAAAAAAGAGCAATATCTGTAGACTCTGGGCCCCATGTTCTGAAATATCTTTTGGAAGATAATATCGACTCCACTTGGCTGAAGTGCCAATAAAAAATCTGTCTCCAAAGGGGAAGTATTTATTTATTTATGCTGTCCACATGTCTCACATTTCACCGAGTACTGCTTGCATTGGATTGATCTATTAAGAGTTCAAATACTCCCAGCAAATAACATATTTTGACTTTTAATCAAAGAGATGGGAATTCTATGAAATTTTCATTTGAAAATTTTGACTGTAAGTAGCTAAAACAAAATTACAGGTTTTTTTTTTTTTTGGAAGATTAGTGGTTGATTATTAAAAAAGTAAAATTGAAATAAAGTTAAATTTTAAATCTTGAGGAGTTAATATGTATTTTTTTAAAAATAAATAAATATAAGAGAAATTTTATAATTTTGAAAAGTTTTAATGCGTAAATGTATTTTTAAAAATACAAATAAAATTTAGAAAATAAATTTTCAACTCTAGACGGAATCGCCTTTGAGCTTGTTTCATCGGCTTCACTCCAGATTTGATTATCAAGTTGTAGATTGCTACTCTAGGATCTAATCCCGGCATCTCTTTGTAAAATCATGCAAAGACGTCTTGATACTTTCGAAGTAATTCAGCATACTCCATTTCCTCCTCAGACGATAAATTTGCACTAAGAAAAATTGGGTAAGGGTCTTCCATTGTTCTGAGATTGACTTCTTTCAACTCATCAACCATAACTTTATTTTCCTCTTCCAAAGCAAAAGAAGCATCCTCAGCACTTTCCTCAACAAGAGTTTGGTCTTGATTCACGTCTTCAAAAGTAATTTGGCCTACCATCACTACATCAAGTTCTTCTTCCTCAAACTGATTAGAGACTCGGCCAGTTATAACCACGGTATGGGATTTTGCCTTTAATATGGATCCCGTGATCACCACCCACTCAGTTTTTCTTTTCATTCGAGAGGGGATGTTGCTGCATAAGTCATTGTAATCTATAGCAACAGCAGACTGCTTCTTATTGTTCTTCTTTCCTTTACTTTAAAATCCGAAGTCTTTGGTGGATGGAGGTTTTACTGCTTTCAGTGATTGCTCCTTTTGGAGTTCCAATTCGATCAAAGACCAAAATACGATTTGAAGAAACTCCTAATCAACTAAAAACAGAAAGTCTTGAAACCTCACTTTTTGTCTCCTCTAGTTCTTCAACAGATATGTGATTAGAGGCTTCTCTTTTGATTTTCAAGAGTAAAGGAGCAGGAGTTTGATACCTCAGGCCAATTTTAGATCCTTGATCATCAGTATTTTCCTTCCATACTTTGCGAATCCCATTTGATAGTTGCTCATTATCACCATTCTTGAAATCCTTTATCAATTTGGCTACATCAGTAGTACTATACTCATATTTAGCTAGTAGTTTATAAGCACTAGGGTCAAAACTACTTGTTCTTTTAGTTGGCAATGCTCCAAGCTCAATTATTAGGCTCTTGGAAGGCCAAAATTTTAAAAAGTTTGAGGGACTAAACTCTAACATAATTCCAAATTAATTACATTAGATTTAATTGCTTTCAATATCAAAAGTATGCTTTCAATAATAAAATATTATAAAAATAATATAATCATAAAGTAATATAATATTTTTTTAGCTATAAACATAATTAAAGCAATTATACCATATGCATTGAGATTTATTTAATTCATATAGAAATCCTGAAAATATTTCTTGAGATCTCAATTTGATTGCTTCAAGCATTTCAATACTTCATGGATATCATTATCCACTAATTTATATAAAGCTCTATAATATTAGTTGAATAAATTTCTCGAAAATTTAACTTTATGTTTCAAGCAACTAGAATCTTTCAGGGATTTTCATATAGATATCTATATCAATTTAGTCGTATAAATAAGCAGTCATTAATTCATTAGATGTATTTAGAATTTTCATAAGTTATCAAACTAATCAATTAGAATTTTCATTTGTCTATATTCTACAATAGACTAAATTCAAGATTCTTATCATTTTTCACAATTTCAAGTGCTATATTATATAAATATTATTGATATTTCTTTTATATTGGTTACATCTTGTCCTAGCCTGATATAATTTATGAAGATCTCATAATTTTCATTCATTTTAGGTATCTAAGTTTCTTCTGAAAATTTGTTAGTCATGTCTAAAATCTTTTCTAAATTTTTACTTTTTAAGAACTTGACCATCTTAAATATTTGCTCTTTTTTTTATCTTCAGAACCAATTTACCATGATTTAAGCATACCGTAGATTTATTAACGTAGGCAATTTGTCTTTAAGGGACTTCAATTATAATAGAAGCAATTTGCAGCTAGTGTGTAATATTTAATTATCTCTTTTTAGATAAGTAAATATTTATGGCAACTAATTTGCAATATTTCGAAAAAATGAATTATCTTTTAAATTTTTAAATTCACACCGTCTTGTATAAGGATCAAGATATAATAACGATAATTTTTATCTAACTAATTTATTCTTCTAACTGTTTATTTTTCCCCCTAATATTGGGATCCATAACAATTAGCAAATTTGACCATAAAAAACTCTTATTTTTAAAAGTTCTAGATAGATAGATATAAATTCATATTCAACTTATATTTTCAACCTTGTATGAGGACCCAGCTTAGTGTGTGGTGGAGTAATTAGAACATACGTTGCACATTTAAAAATTTTTGGATGGTTAATATTTTGTTCCTGATCCAAAAATCAATTATAAAAGGGAAAACTAATAATAAATTTTTGGCTAAACGTGATTAAATGCTATTGAATTTAATAGCATGTCCCTCTAAAAATAGGGAGCTTCGTTCTCATAATAATTTTTGTCATTAATTGCAATTATTTAACAAATAATTCTACTAAATTATTTTTTAGCGTAAATAAAAGCAACAACGGATTACCTTATAATTATTTCAATTAACACATAATATAGTCATTAAATATTTTGATGTATAAATTCACCATTATTCTCAAGCTTAATAACATAATTCGGAAATTTTATTCTTAATTAAATTATTTGCACAAATAATCATGCAAACTTTAAGTTGCATCTTGACAATAATCTTTGAAAACTTAAGGTTGTAAATTAATTATAACCATATAACTATCTTCTAGAAGCATCCATAATATATTTGAATAAATTGATCAATAATTTCCCCTTACATATGCCAGAAAATACAAGCAATTCAACTTGAACTCTTTATTATCTTCAAAAATTAATTTGCTTTGGGAACAAACTAAGTATGAAAAATCATTAGATTTTTAATAAATATTCAAATAAAGATTAAATTTTTCATTAATCGAGATGGTCAAACCGATATGCCAAATAATAAAGTAGTTGGATTTATAAACTTTCAATTTACAATCATATCATATTCATTTTAAAGAATATTTTTGGAATAATTTGTGCATATATAATTCATTCCTATAGGTGGTAATACTTACTCTTTTGAAACTTTTAAATACTTTTTTTACTACCAAAGTCAAATTTGTTTTTCAATACTTTGGTGTACAACAAGCACATAGCCAACATCCATATATGACATCTTATTTATATCACTTCTGGTGGTAAAAATTATTATTAATTATGTAGCTACCATAATTATTAAGATCATTATTTCAATTATAATCTTATTGATATTCTCAATGACAAATATATTTTTTTCATTATTCATGTCCATATCCAATATCATATGTTATTGCATTCACTTCAACGAATGCATCAAATTTAGTTCGGTGGATTTTACTACTTTTATGTCTCATATTATGTGTAATTTCATTCACTTCAGGAATGAGAAAAATCTGATTGGACAAGTTTTATAATATTAATTGGGAGCTTAATACTTTGCTTAATAATAAAAGGACATGAAATAAATCCAAAGTTTATTGTAAATCTTTTTCTTTCAATATTACTACTTCAAAAACATATTTGAAATACAAATATCATTGATAATTTTATATCAAGGGCATATATAGCTCCAAATATAAAAACGACATTATCTTAATTATATTTAAAATAAATCAATTCATAAAATTTGTACCACATGAATAATACATAGCAATATATAACAATAAGAAAATAATTCATATGGATAATATATATCAATATATAGCGATAGTTAGAATAATAAAACAATAACCTTAATACTGTAAAATTATAATCATTTACAATTTTATGAGCCTTGCATTAATAAATACGTCCATTCATATGAATTTTTGGTGTTGTACATTTTTTAAAAATCATTCCAGAAAACAAATGGATATTTTAATTATCAAATATACAATAGAAGAAAACTATTGCCTTATAACTATATCAGTTAGATTCTCCATTTTATCCTTGATTGTGTGTTCAAAGACACATAGCATCTAATACCTCATAATGAATACATCATGTCCATAATAGTAAAAGCTATAAATTTAAAATCTATAAGATTTAATATAATGAAAATAATTATATTAGACAATAAGACCATAATAAAGAATTTAAAAATAACCAACTAAATAATAATAGATCTTATTGACAATTTAAATTAAATAGATCTTAAGATCTAAACCTAACAATAATAATATTATATTGTTGACAAATTAATTTTCAACATTTATTTCCACATAAATATATGGACCAAATAATATAAAGATAATAACAAATAAAACATCAGTTTATAAATCTATAATATATATAAAAGTACGAATGAGGGAAGCATTTGGTCCCCAAAACGCTCCTACATATTCTAATTGATAAAAAATATTATTAAGGACAATTTAATCTTAATAGCTAAGTTGGAACCATATTGTGTTTATTTTTCTATTCTAATTATTATTATTATAATTTCAATCTAATTCTAGTCTAATTAGGAATTTGTTCTATCATACTACTATATATAGATGTTTATTTTTGATTATTTTTCGCTATCAATAATTTATTGCTTTTGACTATCAATAATTAATACTTCAAGCTTTTGCTATTTTGAATTGAAATCATTAAATTTGTGATCATATCTTCTTTTTGTGGTAAGTATTAACTCTCTCTATTTATAAATTAATAAAATATATTATTGAGTAATATTATATTGTTGACAAATTAATTTTCAACATTTATTTCCACATAAATATATGGACTAAATAATATAAAGATATTAACAAATAAAACATTAGTTTATTAATCTATAATATATATAAAAGTACAAATGAGGGAAACATTTGGTCCCCAAAACGCTTCTACATATTCTAATTGATAAAAAATATTATTAGGGACAATTTAGTCTAAATAATTAAGTTGGGACCACATTGTGTTTATTTTTCTATTCTAATTATTATTATTATAATTTTAATATAATTCTATTCTGATTAGCAATTTATTCTTTAATACGATTCTAATTAGAAATTTGTTCTATCATGCTACTATATATAGATGCATAGTTTTGATTATTTTTCGCTATCAATAATTTATTACTTTTGACTATTAAAAATTAATACTTCAAGCTTTTGCTATTTTGAATTGAAATCATTAAGTTTGTGATCATGTCTTCTTCTTGTGGTAAGTATTAACTCTCTCTATTTATAAATTAATAGAATAGTTGTTATTTATATTTGTTATAATTTAGCATCCTTATGTCTCTTTATTTCTTTTTAAAGTTATAAATTAGAAAGTACCCACAAAATATTTTTCTTCCCATCTTATGAGACCAAGATGGACCTGAGTCCTCTTATCTGCTGGCTCGAGCTCTAAGAGACACTCCTACTTCTTGATGCTCTGCATTATGATATAATAAATCATAAACAAAATAATTATACAAGTGGTTATGCACAAGAATCACATAATACCTAATCCAGTCACATAATACCTAGTCCTTCAATCAAATAATCTCAACATTGCCTCTAACAAAAGTTGGAGAAATTAAAATTTACTATGATCTTTATTATTATATTTTTCTTATTATTATTTTTATAGAATATGATTAAATATTTTTCTTTAGCTATCGTTACATAATTAATAAAATATTTTATTTGCTTCATCATATTTTATTTTATTTATTTTCATTGATGCAACAAGGTAATTATTTTAATTTTTTATTTCATAAGTTATGCATGATGATTCAATCGACACTCTTGAAGTAAGAAAAAGAGAATGGAGTCTCAGATTATTGATGCTTAAAACTAATATTGTAGAATCTTATCAATTATTAACTAACACTGGACAGATAAGAAAGATATTGTTTCTGAATTCTAAGGTAAATATTTTATTTAATTATTAATTTTGTGAAAAAATTATATTTTATTTTATTTTATTAATTATGATTAATTTTTTCTACAGGGAATTCAAATTTTAGCTACTATGTTTAGTGAAGTAATAGAACATTTCGAAAATTCTTTAGAGGTTGGAAAAATTTATCTTATAACTAATGGACGTGTTAGAGCAGTCAATGCTTCTTATTCTAATGTTCATGAGAGATTAGAGTTGAACCTCAATAAATATACCATATTAAAGGAGTATGAAAGATCAATTCTAATAGAAATCTTGCAATATAAGTTCAATACATTCAATGATATGAAAGAATATGCCAAGGACAACAAGACAAAATCATTAGGTTTGTTTGATATATCTATAATTAATTAAAAACATATTACTTATATTATGTTATATAATTTTATTATATTTATTATATTTTTCAGATATTTTAATAATTATTATCCATGCCAAACAGACACAAAATATGACTAGCAGGGTGAAAGGAGAATTCATAATTATGACAAGAGAGTAATTACTATCTTAATAATTTTTTATTATTAAATTTATTTATTATTTATTACTCTAAAATTTACTAACTTTATTTTTTTTTTCTAGACTGGAGAAAATATCTTTAATATTTTGGAACGATGTAGTAGATGAAGGCAAAAAACTTGAAAATTTTTACAATACAAATAGTTATTTGTCGGTTGTAGCATTGTCAAATTTGATTGCTTATTATTACAGAGGTTAATTAAATTATTTATATTGATTTATTTATTGGTTTTGTCAATTTATTCTTTCAATAATTTTCTTATTTACTCTATTAATCTCTATTAAATTACTTTTATTGGAATATTTATTGATTTTTCAATTTATTTTTTAAATTAGATGATCTACAACTCAAATATAGCGATGTTTTTAGCACAATGCAAATGGATCCACAAATAATGGAGGCTTATGAAATTGTAGATACGTGAGTACACTAATTTGATCACTAAATAAAAAATTGATATTCTATTAAACAACTAAGGATTAAATATTTTTGGGTCCCTAAATTATGATCAAATTAATACTTAGGTTCCTCAACATTTGAGTAATTATTTTGAAGGATCTAACTAATGTTGTCGTTACACTGTGAGATCCTTTCATCCAAATTTTTGTCTTTTTTTCATTTATATGGGCTGAAAATCGAATATCACTCAAACATTAAGGACCTAATTGTAGGAAATTAAATACTTTCAGGTCCCTATATTATGAGCAAATTAACACTTAGGTTCCTCACTTTCAAGTAACATTCGTTTTTCAACCCCTATAAACGGAAAAACAGATAGAAATTCAGATAGAAGGACCTTACAGTATAACGACAGCATTAGTTAAGTCTTTCAAAATAATTACTCGAACGTTGAGGGATCTAACTATTAATTTGGTCATAATTTAAGGACTCGAAAATATTTAATCCAACAACTAATTATAATCTCTTTTTAATTAATTTTATTGTAGTTATCAAACAAACATGGGTGGAAAAACAAATTTATGTTTATTATCAAATCCAAAAAGATTTTTAATTGTGCCAAGAGTTGAATTAAAAGAAATCATTTATCAAACATTTCAAGTAAGTATTTTCAATAAAATTAATTAAATTTATATATCTTATATGGATTTAATTAAAGTTTTTTAAATTAGCTATTAATGACGATAATATTCACTTGATATGTAGAGATATGAAGGTTTTTTTTTGAAAGAGAAATGACATATATTAAAAATAGAAACTTTCTTTAGTGTCAATCTTACAAAAAGTGCAACAAAAAAGTTTATCCTAAGGGCGATGTAAAAATACAATGTTACACTTGTGATGCTATTGAATATATTCAAACTGTTAACAAGTAAAAATGATATTTATTTCAAATATTTTATATAATATGAGTGATTGATTGTTGTAATATTTTTAATTAGACATATAATGTCTATGAATAGTTTTGTAATATTTTTTAAATTATTTTATAGGTATAATGTCAATTTAAGTATAGTTGATACATATAATAAACCTTTAAAATAAACAAAAAAAAATTATATAACGAATATCTACGTGCAACACACGTTTTAAAAAATTAATTAATAATATATGCTAAAACTATCCGTCGTGGTCATTATTATTATTATTATTATTTGAATGGACACTCATGTACACGATATATTTTTTTTTCTTTTTTTTTTTTTTTACCAATAACTGGTCATGTCATTAACAAGGTTAAAATCTCTTGGATTTGAAATATTCTATTTAATTTATAACTTTAGTTCAAAGGTTTCAGTTTTGTTCATTCTGCTAGTTAATTTAGTTCTTAATCAAGAGAATTAAGGGTAAAATAGTGGGTTTATAATTTTAATTGATCTACTGCTTTGTTATTAACAAATAATAATATTATGACAAAAACCCTATCCAAATTTTATCCTTTTATTATTTTATATTGACTTTATTTGAAACGAGCTATTCTCGGACCTTAAAGATCGACTTAGCATGAATGTTGCATTTTCATCATAAATAACATGGTGTTGTACTTTCATCATAAACAAGTGTACTTTTCAAAGATTAAATTTATGTTCTGACTCTTACGGGGATCGTCCAACCAACATGATATTAATGTATTTTGTTATCTTTTTCGTTTCTGTTGAAAATAAAAATCTCCATTTTGAATTCTTTCTGAATTTTTTAATTATAATATAGAAAAAATTACTTACATATACTTAAAACATGAATTATATGAATTCACCTTACAATAAAAGTTTGTTTATTGTGATAAATATTCATTTCAATATTCATCTCCATTTTATGAATTTTTTAAAATATTAGGTGATAATGTAATTAAAATAAATGCATGATTTTTTGTTATTAAAATTTTTAAGTAGCTTCTACGATGATATCTTTTATTTTGAAGTATTGGAGCAAACTAATAAACTCTTTTGCTATAAAATTCTATAATGTTGAATTCTCAATTGGAATACATAAAAATATGCCGTTCTATCACATTGCTTTTATATTTAAGTTCAATAATTTTTTTTTTTGAAATATAAAATATGTTATTATGAAATTCAACATAGAAGATTTGAGTTTATAAGGTTCAAATAAAACTCGGTCAGTAGACTGATTCTATATGTCAAGTGAAAAACTTGATAAAGAATGATAATTTAGAAAAGAAATCAAAAAGCTATGAGACTCTTGCCATATTGTATGATTAGTTGCATATAGTAATGCAACTCTCAAGAAATGATAAGCTACAAAGTATATTGATATCTTATCCTTAGTAATAAAGGACAAGTCAAAAAATTCAGCTGTCCACACTTAGAATAGTCCTTCAAAGATAAATGTAGTTCAATTTAAAACAAAATTTAGACCATGGATGATTTTTAATAATTTCTAGACATATTGTAAATATAAGAATCAATACATTTAGAGTTCGTTAGAAATTGTTAAAAACAAATAACACTGTGGGCTACATAATAGAAAGGTAACATTCCCCTTCATTCATTAAATTAATAAAAAAAATTGTGGCCGAGAGACTCAAACTCAATACCTCATACTTTTCACATAAATGAGAAGACTAACTATACAACTATATGATTGGTAAAATTATCACCAATTTAAATTTGTGTATAGCGTATAATATTATTCTGGTTCATTGAACCTCTCACGTGTAAAAAAAAAAATTAAATTAAAAAATAAGTATGTGGTAAAAAAATTTGACTCAAAAATGGATACAAATTGATCTAATAGAGGATAATACATGGTTGTATGTTACTTATAAAAGGTAATGCCAGCTTGAGCTTCTAGAATGAGTTGCCAGAAGGAAATGATTCGAACCACATATGATAGAAAATAAATAGAGAATCAATCCAGAGAATATCACTAAAGTCCTTTAAACATTTTATATTTGTAAATATATTTTTCAAATTTATGAATTTAATCTACGTATATGCACACAAAATATATATTTTATCCAATTTGAGCCCGACATAATTTTCACTGTAGCAAATGAAAATGTTTAAAACAACATGCGTACATTGCCAACAAAAAATCCAGTGTTAAACCTATTGAAGACATTATCAATATTTTGCTCTGCGATAATAAAAATTGTGCCAGTCATAACTTATATTATATAATAAAATAATTTACAAAAAAAAATATTTTAACCTAATCAAAACTGTGAGCGCTCCGTCAACAGAGCAGTAATAAAGCAAAGAGTACACCTCATGTCAAATGTGTTCCTTTTCTTCGTGTTTTCAAATTGTTTCACACATTCAAAAGGTTCTTTTTTTCTTTCTTTTTTTCTTTTAGATTATAATATGATATAAACGTAGAAGGAACTTCTTTCGAAATAAATGCTACAAATGTTGAAAGAAATGCAAGTCAACGTTTTGATATAGATGATTAGTAAAAACTTACGCTTTGCATTAAAATAATATTTCAAACTTGAATTTAATTAATTTTAAATACAATTTTTTGCCATCCCATTAAATTAAACCAAAAACCAATTTCAGTTTAGGATTGAAATGATCAATTCGGTTTTAATTTTTTTAAATATATTTAAACTTATTTTTTACACTGAACCAAAAATTAAAAATCAATATTCAAATTCAAAAATTAAACCTAACGTATTAGTTTGAAAAACTAAATTAAAAATAAACTAAATCGATTTGATTAGATTTTCAATTAAAATTCTTTGAATGTTTATAAAAAAAAACTCATTTGATGTGTGTAGCATTGTATGGTCCCATATAAGTATTGGGTGTGATTCTTTAAAAAAAAGATATAAAATATTGAAAAAAATAAATACAATTTAATTGAAATAAAAAAAATGAAATAAGAGTTTGAAGTCAACATTTGAATAAATTCAATTTGAACTTCATAAAATTAAAATAACTATTTTTTTTTGAAAAATAAATCCAATCAAAATGAAATTTATATATTACTAAATAATTAAAATATGTACTTGAAATTAAAATAATTTAATTAAATAAAACATAGTAATAAAAAATATATTCTATCTTATACTTTTCTAAAGATATTACTGTTGTATATACATGGTAGACCTAATAAGTCAAAAATACTTTTTTTTTTTTTTTTGGGTAACAAAATAGTACATAGATTTTTATTGTGAAACCCATTAATCAGAACCGCCATCACAAGAGAACCGGCGGCGTGATGGAGGAGAGAGATAAGGTCTTTTAGACTTGTTGACTTTTTACCAAATAGAAAGGATTAAAAAAAATAATAATTAATTAATAGATTGACTAGTCGTCTCTCCATTGTTTTGAAAGTTTGAATGTTGGAAAAAAAGGGTTATGGCTGCAGCCTGCAGTCAAAGCTTTACCACCGCTTTCCCTCAATACAAACAAAGGACACCTACTTCGGTCTACTCCTAAACCCATGACTGCTTCTTCATTTTTTCAATATATAGTAATCAAATCATATGAACACCTGTAATTTGTGTTCCAAAGAGAAAAGGGTATATGAAATTCACTTGAAAAATCAAAAGAAAATTCAGTTCATACAGATTTATTATCTTATTGAAGTTATATTGGCCTGTATCCAATGCGTCTTTTTTTACTTTTCTTTTTTGTTGGTTGTGTTGAAAATTTAGCTTTTGATCCCTTTGTCTCAATATTTAAAACTTGAAGGCCTTATCGTTTCGTAGTCAAAAGCCTTAATTTTCTATCTTTCATACGATTCTCTGGCTTTTCCTCCAAGTTCTGCAATTTCATTGGTCCTGGAAAAGTACATCTCATTCAAGTGCTCTTCTCAGTTGTTGATCTTGACTTGTAATTGCTATTAAGTTTCAGTTTCTGTCAATCAGAGCCCATTCATCGATCAAAACCCAGTTATCATTTCTCATCCAAGATTGTTTTTGAATGATACTACTACTTCCCAAGTAGTGGGTTTTTCATTTAGGTACATATAGCTTATGATTTAGTCTTCCATTAGAAATACAGAGCTTACTTTGTCGTTAGATATACCAAAGTTATGGATAGTTCACATGGTAGTGGTTCGAGTGCACCAGCACCTTTTCTGATCAAAACATATGAGATGGTAGATGATCCGTTGACCAACTCAATTGTATCTTGGAGTCATAGTGGCTGCAGTTTTGTTGTATGGAACCCACCTGAGTTTGCTCAAGATTTGCTTCCGAAGTACTTCAAGCACAATAATTTTTCAAGTTTTGTTAGGCAGCTTAATACTTATGTAAGTTGGATTCTTTAGTTTTTTTCTGTTCTGATTTATTTGATTTGAAGTTGCCCAGTTTTTATAGTAAAAATTGCTTTCTTTGTTACTTTCACTTTTACTGTGAGATTGAATATGTTTTTAGAGTACCTATCTCGTAGAATTTATTATCATGTTGCTGATTAAATGATGATTATATGTCTAATAGCCACCATAGTGATCGGATTTAGAGCGAAAATTCAATGATCGATTAGCTATCGGATTTGTAGCATAACGGTTGAGCATATGTCTCCTAGTTTGGTCATCAAGGTTGTAGGTTAATAATTGAGTATTTGTCTGGTAGTGTTCGGACATATCATGCTATCAATTTTATTAATAAGTTGAATTTTGTTTACTGAAAATGAAGCTTGTTTTCTGCTTGATAGGGATTCAGGAAGATTGATCCTGATCAATGGGAATTTGCTAATGAAGAGTTTATAAGAGGGCAAAGACATCTTCTAAGTAACATTCGAAGACGCAAGCCGATTCATAGCCATTCTTTGCAGAATCAAAATAATGTCACTTCACTAACTGATACAGAGAAAAGGGAATTTGAGGAGAAAATCAAGAAACTAAAGCACGATAAGAGCTTGCTTCAGCTAGAGTTACAGAGAAATGAAACAGAAAAGCAGGCCTACGAGTGTCAGATTATGTCATTGTGTGAGAGGTTGCAGAGTATGGAGAAAAGACAGATTCAAGTAGTCTCTTTCTTGACTCAACTAGCTAAGAAACCAGATTTTGCCTCTATTATTGTGCAGCAATCAGAATACAATAACAAGAAGAGGAGATTATTAGAATTTGGTCACTTCAATGACGAATACAACATTGAAGAGAATCATAATTTGAGTTTCCCAAAAGAAGACACAAACGGGTCCCCTGCATCAACCTTGAACTTTGAGTTAGTTGAGCAGTTGGATTCATCTATAAAATGTTTTGAAAATTTTCTTTATGGAGTCAGGGAAACATTGGGTGAAGATATGGGCAATTTTGGCTCCGCTTCGCAGCCTAGTTCAGTCATTGTTAGAGAGTTAAGTGCATCTTCCTTAGATTGTGAAACTTGCTCACTCAATTCTATGGACATAGCTTCATCTCCTGAGCTACCAGCATGTATTACTAATCTTGATGACTCAAACAGTCAACCGTGTTTCGCTGACTGTGAAGGGGATTGCGAGGCTGCTAGTGCTGCTGTGATAGAAGAGGAGGCCGCGAAAGAACCAGCAGTAGAGATAGCAAATACCAGTGCACAGCCCGGAGCAAATGATCATTTTTGGGAGTATTTCTTGACTGAGGCTCCTGGCTCTTCGAACACACAAGAACTTGAACATCAGCCTGAGCCAAGGAGTTGTGATGATAGAACAAGTAATGAAAGACCTTGGTGGAATGCAAACAGCATAAATGACCTCACTAAACACATGGAACACCTTGCTTCAGCTGAAAGAACATGATGTTTGCTCAATCTGGCAAGTCTTGCTAGCTATGTTGCGCGGAAATGGAAACGAGGAAACGTGGGAAAAGCAGAAATGATACAGGTAAAGGACTTTTAAAATATAATTTTATATGAAAAAACAGCATTTTATACAGAGAATGACAGGCGGAAACGTTTATGGCTAGAAATTTCCGTGCATCATAGCTTGCTAGCTTGCTTTGTATGGAGTTACAGAATAGAGAAAACTATTTTAGCATTGTAATTGGATGTCGAATATGTTATAAAATATAGATTTTTTTTTTTTTTATCTAAATTTTGTGCTGTATATATACGAAAATGGAGCCACAATATGTTAAGAGTGTTCAGAATTTTGGTTGCAGTGTAGGTTACAGCTTTGATAAGGTAATAGCAGCTTTAAACTTTGACTTGCTTTCGACCTGAATTCAAGATTTTGTATGGTTGGGACTTGGGAATTTGATGGTGATTTAATTTTGATTAGATGATAAATGTGAATAATTTTCTTTTCCACTTAAATTCAGTGCTTAAGAGCCATTTTCTTTTCTTTTTTTTTCCATTTTTGCTTTTTACACGATAAGTTCAATTAGTAGACCCTGTCTAGTTTAACAGCCATGATCCAATCCATGTTTGAAAGACAAAGGTAAATATATAAATTCAACTTTAACTTTGGCATTTGATTCTCAATTTTTACCTTTTATTTTGATTCATCCAACACTGAATTATTCATGTTAAATACTTCAATTTAGCATCTATTAGACGATTGAAAAATGTGAAAAATTATGCTAAATACATATCAAATCAATATTTTTGATATAAAAACTAAAATTTCATGAATTTTATTTATCAAAATAGAAAGTTGTACTAATGCTGCCAAAATGGACCTAAGCTTGCGGACAGCTCGACATTGTTTGTATTTTTTCCAAAGAATTAAGGACTTTTCAAAACTGACTTTTGTTACTTAGCCCATTTTAAGAGTGAGCCCACACGAGCCGGATCCGACAGGTCTGCACACTGTCCGCTTTAGCATATCAGAAAAAAACACAACCGTGTTATGGTAAAAGACACAACTGGGAGGACTACTACATGCAAAATTTTAAAGAGAAAGGATAGAGATTTTCGCAATCAGCCAGTAGAACGTTCCATAAATTGTGGATGTAATTTCCAATATTAAAATTACATATGATTCTTTTTTTATAAGAAAGAAAAAAAAAAAAAAAACAAGCCCTGACCCTTCCACGGTGCCGCTGTTGGCCGAACCAAGTCTGAATATTTGAAGCTTGTTTTTTCATGGGTTTTCTTTGGCTCAGCCAATTTTGGGATGGAGCCCGTGCGAGCTGGCTGAGCTGCACGTTTTGACAGTACCAAGTCATAAAATATTAGCATCCCTTAAAGTTGAGGCCAAAAGAGAAACCTGAAATTATATCTTGGCCGAGTACGTAGTGATTTGATAATAAATCAAATTTAGCTATTTTAACCAACTTGTATATAAATATAATTATTAATGTTAACTTTTCTTAATAAAATCACTATTGCTAAATTTTTTAGAATTCAATCATATTGTATAAGTTAATCGCATGAAATTACACTAACTCACAAAGTTGAAGCTTTTCTAATAGGATAGATAGTTTTTATACTCTAACTCAGAAATCCTAGTAAACCTTTAAACCTTTTTTACTACAAAATTACAATAGTAAATTTCCAAAAAAAAAAAAAAGAAAGGGAGATTTTTCTTTCGCCATAAGTGTATCTCAAATATTCTCAATACTCAATTTTAATAGTTAAAAAATGGTGCGATGAACATGGAACATACCTTCGACTTACGAAATAAAAGAAGAAAAATCAAGTCATTCTCAAACATAATTGA
This sequence comes from Jatropha podagrica, assembly GCA_947857235.1. Classification (NCBI taxonomy): domain Eukaryota; kingdom Viridiplantae; phylum Streptophyta; class Magnoliopsida; order Malpighiales; family Euphorbiaceae; genus Jatropha; species Jatropha podagrica. Next base: position 85,770 of record CANUEP010027583.1, read on the forward strand.
ACCGAATTAGAGATTTAAACCAGACCAATACACTTGACTAATAAAACCCAGAAAGAGGAAAGCCACAGCTCCTCCCTCCTCTCCTGTCGCATGCTCGATCTTGGCTGGCAATGGCGTTCTCCTGGCACGACCTCAGCTCAGCCACATCCGACCGACGATCCAGTGAGCTTCAATTGCGTCGCGCCGCCTCCAACCATCACCTGCTCCTCCGTGCGACCTGTCCTAGCAATCACAGCAAGTCGAGCTCGCTATTCCAACAGATAACAAAGTAGAAAAGAAAAAGTTTTAATAGAATATAATCTCTCTTATATCAAACTTACAATATACACGCCACTTAAAATAGGAAGAGTAGTAACAGAAGTTGCCTAAAAATAGGAAGAAATAGTGGACAATATCACTAGTAAGTGAACAGATCACCCTAAGAATC